>VIAB01005967.1:31215-49031 GCA_009801035.1 Oophaga pumilio
ATAAAAAAAAAGTACACATGTTTGGTATTGCCGCATCCAAACCGACCTGTTCTATAAACATGTCACACTAGTTAACTCCTTTAGTAAACACTGTAAAAAATAAAAATAGCGGCAAAAAATATGCTTTTTTCATCATACTGCTAAACGAAAAAGTGTAATAAAACGTCATCAAAAAGAAGAATATAAATAAAAATAATGTCTCTTAATATGCCATCTTATCCCGCAAAGATTAAGCAGCAACACAGCTCCATCAGTGGAGAAATAAAAAAGCTAGAGCTCTTATAAAATAGCGATGCAAAAACAATTCTTTTTTTTCTATTAAATTGTTTTTATTGTCTAAAAGTGTCAAAAACTAAAAAAATTGTACAATTGTATATTCGTTGTGACCCAAAGAATAAAGCTGTCTCATCACTTTTACCACACGGTGAAAACCCATCAAAACAATTCCAGAATTGCTGGTTTTTGTTCATTATGAATCATAACAATCAGAATAGAAAGAGATCAAAAAAGGTTATGTGCAGCTCATCCAGCTAAAAACAAGCTTTCTCATGGCTGTAGGCAGAAATATAGAAAAATTATAGCTCTCAAAATATGCTGCTGCAAAAACTTTTTTTTTGTATAAAAAACTTTTAGTGTGTGATGGTAGCCAAACATTAAACACCGATATAAATCTGGTATTGCTGTAATCGCACCGACCCGAAGAAGAAATTCGTTTTGTCACTTATACCACACGAAAAATGGCGTAAAAATTGAATAAAACCAATTCTTCAACTGCTGTTGATTTGTTCATTCTTCTTTCCAAATATTGGACTAACTCACATTTATCCTGTACTCTACGCTGATCGCTTACATCGGAGTTTCCTGGTAAATCTCTGAAATACATGATTCAGATGGAACCCCCTATGGAACGTTGTATAATATATAATATATTATATAATGAGACAGAGGGAGTCAGTTTTGAAGCTGTCTAGCCTGTGATCCAGTGGTGTCTGTCTTTTTAAGCTTGAATAAAAGCATGGTCAGCCACAGTTTTGTGCACCTCGGTAAGGCCTCTTTCACATGTCCGTGTCTCTGGTACATGTGGTGACAGTTTTCACACATACCGGAGACACATACACACATAGACACATTATAATCTATGTGTCTGTGTACATATGCGTATGTTCGTATGGACCATGTGTCTGTGTGCCAAACACGTAGACATGTCCATATTTTACCGGCAGCATGGCCCGCAATACGGATGGCACACGTGTACACGGATGACTTTATTTGTGTCATCCGTGTGTGATTTTGTAAACATAGTTTCTTTATTATTGGAAGGTATTCACATGTGTGTGTAGGTATTCTCCTGTTTTTGCATTATAGCATGGCACCTATCACGTGTTGATACTGAGCTCCTAATATCTCTTGTGGAACAACACCCAGAACTTTGGGGCACTCGTGTGGAGGGGTACCATGACCGGCTGATTATAGAGAGCGGATGGCTTGCAGTAGCAGAAGCATTGTTTCAACAAAGTAGTTGGTCTACATATTCCCCATCCAAGCAAACGATGTATGGTGAGTGCACCCATGGATGTTCCTTTTGCATAATAAACTGTTTGTTACACCCGGTCCCAGTTCTGGCCTCTCACCCGCTCCTGCTCCCGAGGCTGCCTCTGTACCTCTGCGAAGTCCCTGTCAGGATCCTCACTCTCTGTCTATACGCCTGGTCTTACAAAGACTCAGAGAGAACAGGCTTTATGCCAAATTTGAGAAATGCCTCTTTGAGCAATCCTCTTTGCCTTTCCTCGGGTACATTGTCTCTTCCACAGGATTAAAGATGGACCCGGAGAAGTTGTCTGCCGTTCTCTAGCGGCCTCGTTCGTCTGGGCTAAAAACCATACAACGGTTCCTGGGGTTTGCTAACTACTAGCGGTAATTCATCCCACACTTTTCCACCCGAGTGGCGCCCATCACTGCTTTAATCCGGAAAGGTGTAAACTCCAAGGAATGGTCCTCCGAGGCAGAAGAGGCCTTTGTTTCTCTTAAAAAAGCCTTTGCTTCCGCACCCGTTCTCCATTGTCCAAATTCTAATGAGCAATTTTTTCTTGAGGTAGATTCTTCCTCCATAGGTACAGGAGCAGTTCTCACCCAGAAATTGTCTACCGGTCGGATGATCTCCTGTGTTTTTTTTCCAAGGGTTTTTCCTCCGCAGAAAGGAGTTATTCCGTTGGAGATCGGGAACTGTTGGCTATCAAATTAGCTCTACAAGAATGGAGACATCTTCTTGAGGGAGCTCTTCACCAGGTAGTCATATTCACCAATCATAAAAACCTTGCCTACCTCCAATCCGCACAATGACTGAATCCCCATCAGGCTCGGTGGGCCTTGTTTTTTGCTCGTTTTAATTTTGTCCTTCATTTCCGTCCAGCTGATAAAAACGTCAAGGCAGATGCACTCTCCAGAGCCTTTTTGCCTCCTGAGCTGGAGGAAGAACCTCAGCACATTATTGAACCTTCAAGGTTAGTCTCAGTTACCTTCATTGATTTTGCCCAGCTTCCCCCAGGGAAAACTCTCGTGTCCGCCTTGAAATGTAATCATGTCCTTCGGTGGGGTCATTCTTCCAAGTTGGCTGGCCACGCCGGTCAGAAAAAGACTCAGCAACTCATCACTCATTACTACTGGTGGCCTACCATGGGTAAGGATATCCAGGAGTACATCACAGCTTGTCCTTCATGTTCCCGTAACAAGACTGATAAACATCTACCAGCCTGTAGGCTTCTGCTTCTTCTGATTCCGTCTGCACCCTGGCAGCACATCTTGATGGATTTCATCGCAGATCTTCCGGCTGTTCAGTGGTATGGGTTGTGGTGGACCGCTTCTCTAAAATGGCTCACTTCGTTCCGCTACCTGGCCTCCCGTCTGCTCCAGAACTTGCGGATCACTTCATTCAGCACATCTTCCGTCTCCATGGATTTCCTCTCCACATCGTGTCCGACAGGGGCATCCAGTTCACCTCAAAGTTCTGGAGAGCAGTCTGTAAACTGGTAAAAATAGAACTAGATTTGTCTTTGGCATACCATCCCCAGTTCAATGGGCAAGTGGAGAGGATCAATCAAATCCTGGCAGGATTCCTGCGTTACTTCGTCAAAACACACCACAATGACTGGGTAGAATTACTGCCCTGGGCGGAATTCTACTACAACTACCAAGTAAGTGAATCTTCTGGAAAATCTCCCTTTCAGATTGGGTTTGGAGTCTAACCTGGAATTCCTCTTCCTATCTCTGGACCGTCTGGTGTTCCGGTAGCCTATACCTTTACCAAAGATTTCTTGAAAATTTGGAAAGATACCAAGACTGCTTTGGAGAGAGCCTCTCAACGTATGAAAAGGCATGCGGACAAAAGGCGCCTGTATGCTTCCACCTTTCGCGCCAGAGACAAGGTATGGCTCTTCTCCAAGTACATCCGTCTGAAGTTGCCTTCGTACAAATTGGGCCCTTTGAAGTCTTGAGACAAATCAAGTCAGTCTCTTACAAGCTGAAATTGCCTACTTCCTTACGTGTGCCTAACTCCTTTCATGTTTCCCTCCTCAAACCAGTAGTTTTGAGTCCCTTCTTTAAGGACCCGGGTACCACTCCAGATCCTGTCTCTGAGGATGATGTTTTTGAGGTAAAGCATATCTTAGCCACTAAGAAAGTAATAAGTAGGACCTATTACCTGGTGGTCTGGAAGGGCTTTGGTCCTGAGGAGAGGTCTTGGGAGCCTAAAGAGAACATCCAGGCCACTCTCCTTCTTAAAAAATTTCATGCAGGCTTGAAAAAGAGGGGGTGTAAAGAGGGGGATACTGTTACACCCAGTCCCAGTTCTGGCCCCTCACCTGCTCCTGCTCCTGAGGCTGCCTCTGTACCTCTGTGAAGTCCCTGTCAGGATCCTCGTTCTCTGTCTGTCCCTCGGTGTCCTGCTGCTGCTTCTCTCTCCTCTACTTACTGGCACGCTGCCAGCAGGCCTCCAGGAAGAATGCTTAGGACGTAAGTGCGCATCCCTCTGGTCTCTTAAAGGGACAGCGTGCATTTTTTGAAAATATCAATTAACCAATGGCAGTGCACTGATTACTATTTATGGTCACTCCGCCATAGGGGGAGTGCCAGAGCAACGAGTATCTACTCTTCTAAACCCGGTTCTGTCCTTGCTCTCTCTGCGCTGTTATAGCTTTCCGTTTGGCACTCTGCTTATACTGTTTGTTTCCGTAGAATATCAGTGACCTGTTGTTCGGCTAGCCTAGATGGCATCTGTACCTATACACTCAAGTGCCACCCCGTTCCGCCACTCACCTTCCAAACCTGTGGACAAAGCTAAAGTTGCTGGAGCCAGCTTTCTACCGTCTAACGGAACCTGACTATCCTGAGATATAAGAGAATAGCATCTCCATACAGGTGACAATCCAGCAGCTGTCGGCTGTACACTATAGCTGACAACTTGCTTCATCAGCCACGATCAGTGTTGTCACCATCCATATCTGTTTAACCCCTTACATGCTGCTGTAAATAATGACTATATCATATAAATGTTTGAAAGAGTTTGACTTCTCCCTCTTTATCCCCATTGGCACCCTGAGATCAAGATTGTGTGGTCCTGATGTTTGCTGTGGCATTTCACGAGCAAATAGCGGCCTTAGAGTCTGCCGGTTACAGCGACCTGTTCAGAAGTTAGCGACATTTAGGTGGTAAAAATCTACTTTTTCATTCCTATCATGCCACTTTGTATAAATTCCTGAAAAGCACCTGAAGGGTTAATAAACTACCTGACAGCAGTTTTCAGTATGTCAAGGGGTGCTGTTTTTAAAATGGTATCACTTTTGGGGTTTTTCCAATATATAGGACCCCTAAAGTCACTTCAAACCTGGATAGGTCCCTAAACAAAATAAGTTAGTAAATTTCCTTGAAAAAATGAAAAATTACTGCTACATTTTTAAACCTCCTAAAATGCTAACAAAATATAACAACATTTTACAAATGGTGCTGATGTAAAGCAGACATGTGGGAAATGTTATTTATTAATGTTTTGCTATGGTATGACTATCTGAATTAAAGGGATAATCATTCAAAGTTTTAAAATTGCTAATTTTTTTACATTTTTGTCAAATTTCTGATATTTTTTATAAATAAACACAAAACATAACCTAAATTTACCATTATCATAAAATATAATGTGTCACAAAAAAACAATCTCAAAATCACTGGAATTTGTCGAAGCGTTCCAGAGTTATTACCACATAAAATGACACTTGTCAGATTTTTAAAATTTGGCTCCGTCTCTAAGGGGGTAAATATGTATGTGTTTTGGGTTTAAACACAGAAAATAGTGGATGCCCAAGTTTGATGCTTGACCCTGAACATTTTTCATTGTTGCTTCACCCACACCAATATTGTTTGAGTCTAACTATGTCTGTGGTACTGTAAATACTCAAGTAATCCTCATTGTACATACTGTACATATGGAAAATGATTCAACCTACATTTCTATTTCTCCTACATAGAACTGTTGCTTCATAAATATCAACACATGTCCATACAATTGAACCTATAGCAACATAGTCTAGGACTTCACAGTATACTGAATAATAGTGACATGACTCTGAGGAGGCAGATACACTCCGCTGTCGTGCTACCAGGCTCCTTAACGCGCATTTCGCCAGCACGACTTCGTCAGGAGGCGTGGCTAACACAGGAACATGCAGTTTCCTATATAGTGCATATAATTAAAGTGAATGGAAAACCGGTGTGTACTAATCCGCAGGTGTATAGCTATAGTAGAGATAGTATAGCTAAAGAAAAGGACCTTAGCGAACTGTCAACCAATAGAGGTATCAGCTTAACCGACGCTGTATACTTCTTAAACGGACCTTCCAGATAGCTGACCAATAAAAAGACTAGATAATGGTCACATAGTCAGATCATGTGACAGGTCCTGTAAAGTACACCAACAATTAGATCCGAGAGTATGTACATATCATCTACAGGACCTTATAGATTGACCAATGGAAAAAGCTATAGAGAGTCACATGGTAGAACCACGTGACTCATAGATGGAATCAAGGAAAATGCACCAATCGGCGCACTGCAATGTGATGCCACGCCCCCTGCAACTAACACAGCAGCGAGCATCGCGTATGACCAGAGGGAGGATTAATTGTCATCCTAACGGTCACCGCAGCAACCAGATGCCGCGCCAAGCACGGCGATGGGGCAGCGCACATACACAGTGCGTCTGGGTGTAAATGGTTATCAGCACAGTGAAAAAATAGTCACATATGGCAATTTAGAAAAAGAAGGTCTGTGGGAACAGCATCAATCAAAAAGTATAAACAAAATTGCATATAAATAAATAAAATTACATCACAAAATTTGTTGAAA
The DNA here is from genome assembly GCA_009801035.1 of Oophaga pumilio. Classification (NCBI taxonomy): domain Eukaryota; kingdom Metazoa; phylum Chordata; class Amphibia; order Anura; family Dendrobatidae; genus Oophaga; species Oophaga pumilio. The sequence goes on from VIAB01005967.1 coordinate 37,609, forward strand.
ATAAATAATAAATTAGCCATATAAATACTCAGATGTAGAATACAAAATACTATAAAATATAATTACAGCGCAAGGAATATTATATGAAAAGAGTAATAATAATGGACTAATATAATTAAAGATATTACATTAACACTCTTGATTGATATCTTCTTTGCTCCTTATCTCTCAATTTTCCAAGAATTTCTCATTGGTGTGAATTTTTCGCCATCCCACCGCACAAAGTATCAACGGTCCACCAGAAAGCAAAACATCCACGAAGACAACACCAAGGTAAAGAAGTGATGATGAAATTTGGAAAAGACCAAAATCTGAAATACTAATCAAAATAAGAAGATTAAAATCCGACAATAATAGTTAAAAAACATATATATGGGGAACAATAAAAGAGCTGAATAAATTGTCATATGTTTATAGAAAGGACTTAAAGCTAACAAATTCATTGAGGCCAAAAGGGGCTACTGTGTTTAACGAGACCATCCATTTAATTACCAATTGTAGGAGCTTGCGCTTAAGATCGCGGCTCCTATTACCCATATAGGCTCGATCAATCTCACAAACCTTCATACCCTTAGGGTTGCAATCGTGTGATTCCGAAAAATGGGGTGGCTCTTTAGAGTCTCAAGATCAGGATCTGTTTTATTGACTTTAAGAATATCTCTCACATGTTCCTGTATACGAACCTTTAGGGTTCTAGTGGTCATTCCTATATAGATTAAACCACAGGGGCACGTAAGATGATATATTACATGAGATGTGATGAACAATCTTAGAAAGTCTGTCACCCTTTGCATTTGGAAATTGTGTGGTTTTAGGAACAAATTTGCAGATTGAACATGTGCCACAATCATAAGAGCCCCATGATGGGCCTCTGCTACCAAACAAAAATTGGCCATTCTTCAGGGGAACATAATGGATTTTAGTTAGGATGTCACCCAAATTACGAGATCTTCTCCATGTTATTAAGGGAGTACGGGATAAATGATGTCTGAGATCCTTATCTGTGAGGAGGATAGGTCAGTTCTTAGCAAGAATCTCTTTCATTTGTATCGAATTGGAGTTAAATGTTGAAATAAATCGAGGTTTCATATCACTATTATTAAATTGATTTTTTTTTTTTACTTATAAGTCAACAAAGATTGTCTGTTGGTTTTGAAGGCTCTCTAGTAGCCTTTCTTGATATCACTAGATCTATAGCCTCGTTCTCTAAATTTTCAAGTAAGATTGTCAGCCTGCTGGTGAAATGTAGGCTCATTCGAGCAGTTGCGGCGTAACTTCAAGAACTGACCTATCGGTATAGACTTTTTTAACTGTGGTAAATGAGAGGAATCAGCATGCAACAATGCATTTGTGCTGCATTTTTACGAAATACATCTGTTGCCAGCCACCCATCTGGCTTTCTCATAATCAAAATGTCAAGAAACTCTATTTGTGACCTATTGTATTTCCATGTAAGATTGATATTAAGGTCATTAAGATAAAGATGCGATGTGGAGCCCTGCCAGATAAAGAAAATATCGTCTATATAGCAAGACCACGAGATGAGATTTCCACATCCTGGAGTGTCAAGGACCACCTCCCTTTCCCACAACCCCAGAAAAAGGTTTGCATATGAGGGCGCACAAGTGGCCCCCATTGCAGTTCCCTGGAGCTGTAGGAAGGGGCGGTCCTTGAATACAAAAAAATTGTGCATTAATACAAAATGTAACAAAGTCATGATGAAATAAATCAAACTATGATCTAAATTGGTCATGTTTAAAAAGAATTCAGCAGTTCTCGTCGTGGCAAATAGAAGTGTACAGTGACTACACATCGCAAGTTGCCAGCAGCATATCATCCTCCAGATGTATCCCGTCTAGTTTTCTCAGTATATCTGTTGTATCTCCTGTATAGAAGGGGAAAAGTTTCAACCTATCCCTGTAAATAATGATCAATATATTTACATAAAGGCTCACATAGATCCCCAATTCCCGAGACTTTGGGTTTACCAGGTGGCTTTTGGGGATCCTTGTGAACCTTTGGGAGCAGGTAAAATGTGGGCATAATTGGATGTTCTTGTATGCTTCACCCGCACCAATATTGTTTGTGTCTAACTATGTCTGTGGTACTGTAAACACTCAAGTAATCCTCATTGTACATACACATGGAAAATGCCTTACCACAAGCATATTTTTGGTGGGGTTTAAATTAATATTCAAGATTAATCCTACACAAACCTTAGAAAAAAAAATTGTGTTACACAACATCTCACTGTTTCCAATTACACCCATAGAACAGTGGCGAAGTGGCCAACATCAGACCCAGCTGTCAAGTATAGCATCAACACACCAGGAGCAACAGGTGCATGCACCCTCTTATAGGACGGAACAGGCAACTACCAGCCAACAATATACACAAATGGCAGCACCCTCTTATGGCCAGGAACCACCCCCTGCATCCAGCCAACAGTTCCAACATAGGCCACTCGAGTCTGTGGGTGAATCAGCTCGTATATTGCAACAGCAACAACAGTACACTCTGCCAGCAAGACAACAGACACTTGGCCTATATAGATATGTTCAACCGACCCCTATGCCACCAAAACAACACACAACTAGTCAAAAATATCTCGGGCAGATATCAGTGCCACAAAGGCAAATGGAACCTGTTGGGCAGGTTGTACAATACTCTGTCAGTTCTAAGAACCAACAACAACCACTACACCAACAACAATCCTTTTATGGTCCCTCTTTGGAAACACAAACTTATCACACAGCTAACTCTGGATTCTGACAAATGTATGTGGAAACATCCCTTGAAAATCAGCAAATGCAGCAACAAATCCAACAATCTCAAATGCCCCAACAGTACTCCATCCCTGAAGGTGCAGCCACAGAAAACACCACACAAGAATCATTGTCTGGTCAGGATGAATTTCTAAGTTTGTAATTAAAAATAATTAGTTCAACATCTGTTTGAAAATGTTTGGCAAGTACCAATGTGGTGAAGAAAAATTCATCCTCATATGTTGTGTGAACAATAAAACTATTTTGTTAATTGGATTTTTGCCTTTTATTTACAAAGGATTTCAGTCCCAAAAATATATGTTGTCCATGGTGTGATGGTTTGATCACCATTACAACAAATTTTAAGGCTACCTTGCATCATGTATGAAATGTACAATATAAAATACACATTAAAAAATAATATGCAAAAAAGGGAACACATAAGCTTACCGAAAATATATTATAAAAATGGCTCTACAACACACAAAAAAATCAAAGGTGAAAAATCCGTTACATAAACATAAATTTAAAGGAGAAACCATACTTTATGAACTCCCTAAAATTACATCATGGGTTGAACACATTGGTGTTATGTTTGTTTGTTTTTTCACACAACAAAGTCACAGAGCAAAAGTCAATATAAAGTTTGAATTAAAAAATGGAAATAGACATATTTAGTGGAAAAAAAATAAAACACAGAAGCCAAAGCCCAAATTGCCAAGATCAGTATATTTATCTTGATTTAACATGCTAACTACTAAATTAGTACACCGTTTCCACATTTTGGACATTAATTACAGGCCCAACCCTTTAATTCCAGCACAAATGGATGCACGGAAAACACATGGATGACACACGGAGTATACACACGGACACACGCACATGGTATCTCTGGTACCGGTTTTTACGCTACCTGAAAAAAACAGACGTGTGAAAGAGGCCTAAAGGACACCGCAGAACAGAGGCCAGACAGAATCCAGAGTAACTCTGCTGCCTCATTATAGTGAATGGATTCTTCGGGGGTTTCATCTGAATCATGAAATTTGGAGGTTCAGATGGAAACCCCGATGTAAGTCCTCAGCGTAGAGCACTGGATAAATGTGATCCAAAGTGTTATGCAAAATGTTCCCAATAAAAGCTTCAACTCAATCCACAAAAAAAAAGCAAGTCCACACTCAGGTCCGTGATCTGTCAATGGAAATATAGGGGTTTCCACGCTACTAGCAGCACAAAGGCTCTGGAAAAGTGCTATGGCTTCCCCCAAAACAGAAATCCAGCAAAAACTATGCTCCCAAATCCCAATTTCCCCCTTTCTTCTGAGCCCCACAATGTGCCTAAACCTCATTCAGTGTCTACACATTTGGCCTTTTTGTGGCGAAAAGAGCCAGCTTAATTTATGGGGTGCGTGTTTCCAGAAGCACTACAATGTACTGGCACTAAAAAGGCATATTTACAATGTTCACTCAGCAACATCCACTGTTTTTTGCTTCAGGAAAACACCCATGGAGTCAAAATAGTCACTACACCTGTAGATAAATTCTCATAAGGGTGTGATTTCCAAAATGGGGTCACTTGAGGGGGTTTCTCCTGTTCTGGCACTTAGGGACTATGTATATGGAGTTCGCAAACTATTCTACAAAAATATATCGCCAACAGTGAAATAGCGCTCCTTCCCTCCCACGTCTCACTTGTGGCTAAGCAGTACTGTACAGCCACATATTGAGCCTTGCCATGTTCAGCTGAAATTGTGTGACAAATTTTGGTGCCATATTTATATATTTACTCTTGTGAAAATGTAAAGTCTGGGGCTAAAACAAAATTATTGTGTTATTCATGTAATTATTTTTTCTTCACCACCCACTGGTATAAAATTCTGTGACATCCCTGTGGTGTCAATATGCTCTTTACACCCCTCGATTAAATCATTGAGGGGTGTAGTTTGTAAAGTGGGGTCAATTATTGGGTTTCTGCTTTTCCGGCACCTCGGGGGCTCTGCCAATGTTACATGGCAGTCTCGCACAATTCAAGCAAAATTTGCATTTGGCGTTCCCTTTTGAGCTTTGCACTGCGTCAAAAGTAGTTTTCAACCACATATGGCATATTGACTTTCTCAGGACAAATTTTGTAATAAATTTTGCTGAATTTTTTCTCCTGTTATCCCATTTAAAAATTACAAACTTGGGTCAAAGCGACATTTTCATGGGAAAAAATGGTAATTTTTCATGTACTCAACCCAATGTTATACAATTCTGTGAATCGCCTGATTGTTAAAAATGCTCACTAAACCCTAGATGAATTCCTCAACAGGTGAATTTGTACCTTTGATATTTGGGCATGCACACTGATGCTGGTGTTTGTCACTCGGTCTTCAGGCGAGCTACATACATTTAGCTGCTATTGGCATTTACACATGCACCGTTACTTGCTTACATAGTGGGATTTACTCTCAACAAACTTTATTTAAATGGAGAGCGCGCATGCGCAGATTCGGTCTTCAACAATACCTTATGTGGTTTGTCACATGCAGGTTAGTCAAAGAAAAACAACTCAGGAGGAGGGGCTGTGATGCTGAAGGGGGGTAATGGACGGATGGAAGGAGGATTACACAGGGGGAGACGCCTACCTATAGGACGCAATTAAGGTATGGGGAGCTATTTTTAAAACGCTATATTTCAGCGCTGCAGGGGACCAGAAAAAAAAGAGCCACCTTCTTTTACTTAAAACCGCCCGGGGAGGTGACAGGTTCCCTTTAAGTGATTTTAGGTTTTGTATTGCCTTTCACTGTTAGTGTATTTATAAATAGATATTGTTATTGTAAGGTGATCCCTGTTTTGGCATGTCTCTTTTCTCATCTTGTTTTTGCCTGATATAGTCTGACATGCTCTGGGATATGGATGCCATGTCACATTTGAAGAGTCCCTGACATGTCTAAACAGCAGAAACCCACACAAGTAACCCCATTTTGGAAACTACACCCCTTATTGGAAATTATCTACAGATGTAGTGATGATTTTAACTCCATAAGTGTTTTTCTTAAACAAGCAGCAAACTGCTGTTGTAGTGACCAGTATGTTGGAGTGACCAGTACATTGTAGTGACCAGTACATTATGCCCAGCTCATGCTTCTGGAGACATGCACCCATGAATTAAGTGGGCTCTCATCGTTACAAAAATGCCAAACATGTGAATTTTATATGTAGTTTAGACACCCTGTGGTGCTCAGAAGGGAGGGAGGATTTGGGATTGCAGAATTTGGTGGATTTCTTTTTGGTGGCTAGGAGTCATAGCGCTTTTCCACAGCCTTTGTGCTACCAGTTATGAATAGCCCCCTATATTTCCATTAAGATGTGACGGACCTGAGTGGGAGCTATTTTTGTGGATTGAGATGAAGCTATGATTGGGAACATTTTACATAACATTTGGGAGCACATTTATCCGGCGCTCTATGCTGAGCACTTACTTTGGGTCCATCTAAATCTCTAAGTGAAGTGATTCAGATGAAACCCCCAGGCAGGGCTGTCACTAGGAATTTCAGGGCACCATACTGGCAAATATTTCAGGCCCCCTTGAGACTCCACTCAGGCTCCACCTTAGGTCCACCTCCACCCCTTGAACCGTCCACATTCCCACTGCCAACTCTTGGAAAATCTTCACTACTGCACAACATCCTCACCAATCACACATTAACAGTTACCATTGAACACCAGATCACATACATAGCCCACAGCTTTTGCTTTGGCTAAAAGATTTTTAAAGCCGCCACCACGACCAGGTAAAATCTTTTGGCAGGGTCCTACTCTACTCTAGCCTATTAAACATTTCTTAAAATATCCAATACTCTTTTTAGGTATAGTTTTAGTTATTTTTCTTTAAGGGAATGAGTCACATACATTTTTTAAAATGACCATTAATGCTACATACAAGGGACAAATACCATCACCCCATGACCAGATCATATATTACCACCACATAGTGACCGAATAATACCACAAACAAGGAACAAATACCATCACACCATGACCAGACCACATATTACCACCACATAATGACTGAATACTACAATACTGATCATTAATTAAAAAAGCACAATACTAAGTGCCTCTGTATATACTGTCATTGTACAGATAATACAGTGATCAACAGTGACATTAAGCACAGGAGCTCTATATAAAGTGTATGGTTCACAGGTAATACAATGATCACCGGTGATATTATACACAGGAGCTCTGTATATAGTGTCAGTCTTCAGGTAATACAATGATCACCAGTGACATACACAGAAGCTCTGTACATAGTATACAGTGTATAGTGTAAGTGTAGAGGTAATACACTTACCAGTGACATCTCTAGTTAAAGTCTTTCATCTTTCTTTTTTCATCCTTCTTTTCTTCTTCATTCAGTGCCATCATTTCTTCCAGCCAGGACTTGTCTCTACATAAAATGACACATAATTATCTAGAGCACCGCTACCAGAGCACAATCCCCACTTTTCCCTTTCTTCTACACTACACATCTGAATAAGACATGCACCCATCATTAATACATAATTCGTTATGCAACCCACCATTCCAAATATAAATTATAATCCACAACTGTGCCCACACTACCTTTTGAAAATAAACAAAAAAATTAACTTTATTGGTATCACCATGTCTATAACATCTAATCTATACAGAATGAATTAACCATCATAGTAAACTGTGTAAAGAAAAAAAATTGCCATTTTTTGACAAGAAGTCAAAATGTTGAATGTACCCCAAAATAGTACTATTAAAAACTACAGCTTGTTGCACAGAAAACATGTCATTATACAAGTACTCTGATGGAAAAATGGAAAGGTTAAAAGTCGCAAATAATGGCAACACAGACTCATTTTTAGCCAATGTCAAGTCTAAAAAAAAAGCTGTACAAATTTGGTACCATAATTGTACTTAGGCCAGCCTCTCATATCAGATGCTATACGCCAATAAAACTCAGCTCAAACTCTGCTGCCAGCGTGAGCCGAATGTCATTTTACTGTGATCTGATCCTCTTGCATGCGAGGATCGGATCACAGGTGAGGAGAAGAAGGAAAGATTAATCTTACCATTTTCTATATTCCCTGTCTCGGCATATATTGGACTGCACTTGGAAGTTTTTAACTCACCCATTGACTTGAATGGGTGCAAGCGTTGCGAGGTACACTGTCAATCGCAGATCTGCTCTGCCTCATTGAATAACACTGGTCAGAGTGCAATGCGAGATTTTCTCCTCCTTGTGTGAGTGAGCCGTTACCTGGAGAATCATGTAGCTAGGGGTTAAGATATGCTCTGATCTGGTATTTCAAAACTTGGTTTGCGAGTTCAAAAAAGACTTCAACATACATGTATGGATAGAACGTAATTTGATTGACTTGTGTTTGTGTGATCAATTTCCTTTAGCATTAATATGGCACCATGCAGCTAACAAAGAATCTAAGAATCTGTTCATGTAGTCTAGGAGAAGATCAGCCAGATGATGTTACATCCGGCCAACGACATGCGTGACCAAACTGTGTGAATGTGATGCTCTACTTTAAGGCTAAGCCACAAACTTGGCCCATGTTTGGCCAGAACAGCAAGAATTCCTCAGCTTCCTTATTAAGCTGATGTATAACAATATTAGTTAAATGTTTTTAACATTAGTGTACTGTACAATATTGTTCCAGGAAGAACAGTGTAATTAAATTAGAGTCAAATATTTAATTGCTAAAAAATACAGTAATAATTTCCTTATTCTGAATGTTTTTTATTCATGGGAAAACTGGTTCTTGTTAGGATTCTAATATTATCTATATGTAATTCCAAGTAATTTAATAATTATGCAGTAATAAATGCTAAACATAAATCACAGTCCCAGCAACAATAGTAAACATGATCAAATATGAAGGTAATTGTAAGAAAATAAAGAATAATAGGAAGTCCCTAATTAGTATGTATGCCTTACCTCTGCAAATATGAGGTTGCCAGATAAGCGCAGCATACAAAAAATGCAGCTAGCATAACATATTCAGTTACCGGTTAAGTATAACAGACAAAGTATTTGGTGCTAAGAAATGTTTTTTTTTATTAAAACAGAATACGTCAATGAGAGATGTAAAAGTGTTCTTTACAGCCATGTAAGTGCATACTTCTCGATGGGATAAAACATGTTGCATTGGAAAGGTGCACAGGTTTCATTTCACAAAAACAGCTAAAATAAGTATGAATAATACAGATTTACAGAACAGAATAGTTAGCATCTATTAAAAAAAAATCTATAAAAACTGTGAAAAAATAAATATTAAAGGGGCATCTCGTGTTGTAAAATAGGAAAACATTGCAAAATGCCTGTAATAAACAAGCAACTTTGCAACTTCTTATTAAAAATCCTTGTTTTAAAAAATGAAGGGTTTTTAATTCTATGGTACATGACTCTTTTCCTAAATTATTGGCAGTGTATCAGATGTAAGTGGTTTCCTAAGAAAGATTGCGCTTGCAAGCTCACTGCTGTAGAACCTCTATGCACTGCTCTGAAGTTAGCTTGATCAATGGATTCAGCCAGCATCAGTTTTCTAACGTTCCTCCACTTCTGGAGCGGTAACACTACAATTGCTAGCAGCACTGTACAGCGTGCAGTTCAAACCAGTGGTGTGACCATACTACTGGTCTGAACTGCATGTCAATCTTCAGCAGTGTACCATCCTCCACACTGATCAAGCAGGAAGTTGGCAGGCAGCAGAGCAATGCTCTCCTGAACACAGAAGTTGAGCACAGCACCTTATAGCACCACTCTAGTGTTTTTTACTTTTATTTTGGTGCTGAAGTCACAAAAGTAAGTTCCATGAACCTAGTATTATACTTACCAGCCACTGTATTCACTGTGGTTCTGACCCGCCATCTTGTGATCGCAACTTCTGACTGATCAGAAGTCAGAAGTAATAGTCACAAGCTCTGAATGTATTTCTATGAAGGTCTCATTCTGGCTCTCAGACTTACATTGAGTTGCGACTTCCAGCTTGCCCAGCAAACACTGTAGGGGTCCAGCAGGTCATGACGTGCAGAAGACCAACCGGTGTACTACTGAGAAGAGATGAAGACAGTGGCTGGTAAGTATGATACTAGAGTTAAGGAACTTAGATTAGTAGGATCACTCCCGCATTAAAATATAAAGCCACTGGAGTGATGTTTTAATTTAACAATATGTCTTTACCCAACTTTATTCAGTAAAGAGCCAATATATCATTCTTACCACTGATAAACACTTTAGATCTTTTCCTCCTAACAGCGTTAAACATGTACAGTGGCATGTAAAAATTTGACCAACCCTGGTCAAAATTGCTGTTATTGTGAACAGTTAAACTAGTTAAAGATGAGATGATCTCTAAAGGGGCTAAAGTTAAAGATGACACATTTCCTTGGTATTTTAGGGAAAAAAATATATATTTTTTCATCTATGACATTTTAAAAATTACAAAAGGGAAAATGGGCCTATGCAAAAGATTAGGCACCATGGAGATTTGTGTGCTCAGATAACTTTGACTAAAGTTTCAGACCTTAATTAGCATGTTAGGGTTATGGCCTGTTCACTATCATTGTTAGGAAAGACCAGGTAATGCAAAGTTCTTACCTTTATAAAAACTCAGCCTCCTTTAACCTTGTGCCAAAAAACAGCAGCAATGAGTTAGTCTAAGCAGATGTCTAGCAATCTGAAAATGAAAATGGTGGAGGCCCACAAAGCAGGAGAAGGCTATTAGAAGATAGCAACCTTCAAAAAGATTTATCAAACTCTGGAGTTGTGGAACATTGTTCTACTCTTCAGAGACACTTACACAAATATGGACTTCATGGAATAGTCATCAGAAAAAAACCTCTCCTGTGTCCTCACCATAAAATTAGGCATTAGAAGTATGTAAAAGAACATCTAAACAATCCTGATGTATTTTGGAAATAAGTCCTGTGGACCAATGAGGTTAAAATAGAACTCTTTGGACACAAAGATTGAAGGTATGTGTGGAGAATAAAGTACACATAATTTCAGGAAAAGAACGTCTCGCCAACCATTAAGCATGGAAGTGGATCAATCATGCTTTGGGATTGTGTTGCAACTAATGCCACAGGGAAGATTTCATGGGTAGAGAGAAGAACGTATTCAATGAAATTTCAACAAATTCTTGATGAAAACAAAACACCATCTGTAAAAAAGCTGAAGTTGAAAAGAGGATGGCTTCTACAAATTGATAATGATCCTAAACATATTTCATGTCCGCAATAGACTACTACAAAAGGCGCAAGCTGAAGATTTTACAATGACTCTCACAATCCCCTGATCTGAACATTATTGAAAATCTGTGACTAGACCTCAAAATAGCTGTGCATGCAAGATGACACAGGAATCTCACAAAACTGGCCGAATTTTCCATGGAAGAATTGCTGAAAATCCCTCAAACAAAAATTGAAAGACTCTTGTTTGGCTAAAAAAAGCGTTTCCAAGCTGTGATATTTTCAAAAGGGGGTGCTACTAGGTAGTAATCATGCAGGGTTCCCAAACTTTTGAATCTGCCCATTTTCCTTTTTGTAATTTTTAAAATGTAAAAGATGAAAATATATAGATTCTTTGCTTAAAATACAAATGAAATGCATCATCTTTAACTTTAGGCCT
>VIAB01005967.1:89557-108672 GCA_009801035.1 Oophaga pumilio
ATCAAATGCTACAGATCAAATGCCGTGATTGTAGCATCCACTATACTCAGAGAATTTATAGCATTAGTATTATATGAGGAGAGATTGGGAGTTAATATATTATAATATAAAACAATTTATTAATTGTAATACTACCAATGTAATATATAAAATCTGTTGCAAGGAGTGTAATTTAATTTATATAGGCTGCACTACTAGAAAATTAAAAGTACGCATTTCTGAACATCTACGTGACATAGAAAATAATAATATAGAAATTAGGAACATATCTATGGCCTCAAGGCATTTTATTACTCATCACCAATGTGATACAAAATTCTTGCAAGTTACTGGCATTGAACATTTAAAAAATCCAAGTCGGGGAGGAGATACCAAAAGACGCCTCCTTACCAGGGAGGCATTCTGGATATTTAATCTGGGCACCAGACATCCGAAAGGCTGAAATAAAAGAAATGAAATTATGTATCATTATTAGGTTATTCATGTTTTTATTCAAATGGTTTGTTCTGTCTAATCATATTTATTTGATTTTTCTCAATATATATGGTTGTTTATATACTACTATACTATAGCATCTACCATAACATGTATCTTTTCGAGTAAGGACTTTTGAAATAGATCATGTGATAAGTCAAGACAAATTGATTGGTCCTATAGAGCTATAAGTATTATGGGTTATCATTAGTATTCAGCTGTGACAAAGATCGATTGCAGGGTCGAAATACGTTGCTGTTTACCCATGCTGTGATAACGCATCCATTATATCACTGAGGAGTTCACCTGCCTGTCAAGTTTTTATTGCATCTACGAATAAAGGAATTCTTTTAGAAGCTGTGATGCTCTCTTCTCTTCGTTACTGCATTTTCTAGTCTGGACTTCAGTTCCGTGCTTCGGTGGTGGTTGGTGAGCTGGCTAGGGCACTCTGCCCAATTTCCCTTTTTTTCATGCTCAAGACTACCACAGTAGAGACAACTTCCTTCTTTGTGGCGCGCCTCCTGGCGGCTGGTCAAACTTACACGATCAACCTCCATGGCTTCAGGGGAGGAAGAAAAGGTAGCCGACTTAGGAGAGGTAGAGCCCAGGTGGTAGGACCTCTTGTCCCGACTTAGGAGAGGTAGAGCCCAGGTGGTAGGACTTCTTGTCCTGTTTGATCTACTTGGAACGTTCCTGATAACGCAGATCTATTCGGGTAGCGAGGGATATCAGATCATCCAAGGTAGTAGGCCTGTCCCGTCCCGCCAGCTCATCCTTGATTCTTCCCGACAACCCCTCCCAGAAGGTAGCCAGCAAGGACTCATTCCAGGATAATTCGAACGAGAGAGTGCGAAACCGAACAGCATACTGAGCCACAGTGAGCATTCCTTGACGTAGGCGGAGCAGGGCGGAAGCTGTCGGCGTAACACGACCAGGTTCATCGAATGTCCTGTGAAACGCTTCTAGGAAAGACTGGAGGTCATTAACCAGGGGGTCCCCTCTCTCCCATAGGGGGTTCAGCCAGGCGAGGGCCTCTTCGGCAAGGTGTAACATTATAAAGCCCACCTTGACTCTGTCGGAAGTAAACAGAAGCCTCAGGATTTCGAAGTGCAGCGTGCACTGATTGATGAAACCCCGATGCTGAGTGGGATAGCCATGGAAGCGGGTGGGGTCTGCCAGGCAAGGACCTCTACTTGCCGTGCAGGCAGGTACCTGGGTGCCGGTAGACGAGTTGGTCGCAGTCGGGGACAGCAGGGAATCCATGCGAGTAGACAAGCTGCGAAGATAAGTCGTGATCTTATCCTGTTGATCCTTTAGATGGGTCACCTCTTGGCAAAGCTCCACAGTCGGAGGTCTCTGGGATCCTGTGGGTTCCATGGCCGGAGCAATCTGTAACGAAAAGAAGCGGAGGCACAGGTAATGAAGTTCACATTCGTTTTTTATTTGTTGAGTGGAGCCTTGAGACCTCGGTCTGGGGGGCTCTGAAGGGGGTGTAACTAGTGAGCCCCAGGTATCCGTAGTAAGGTCCCTCGAACAGGACCAGAGTGGAATACCTGGGGACACAGGTGCTACCTTCAGTTAGACCCCGGACACCTGGCAGCTGTCCCAGCGGGACAAACGGGTAAACAGGTATTACAGATATTGTGGAGCAGACTGGCGGACACCGGGTATATGAGGTGAAGCTGGCTCTGGCGAGGATAGTCAGGTTCCTGGTAGATGGTAGGAAGCTGGCTCCAGCAACTTTAGCTTTGTCCACAGGTTTGGACGGCGGGTGGCGGAACGGGATGGCACTTGAGTGTATAGGTACAGATGTCATCTAGGATAGTAGAACAACAGGTCACTGATATTCTGCAGAGACAAACAGTATAAGCAGAGTGCCAAACAAAATGGCACAACAGCGCAGACAGTGCAAGGACAGAACTGGGTTTAGCAAGAGTAGATACTCGTTGCTCCGGCACTCCCCCTATGGTGGAGTGGCCAGAAATAGTAATCAGTGCGCTGCCATTGGTTAATTGATATTTTAAAAAAATGCATGCTGCCCCTTAAGAGACCAGAGGGAGACGCGCTCGTGTTCTAAGCATTCTACCTGGAGGCCTGCTGGCAGCGTGCCAGGAAGTAGAGGAGAGAAAACCAGCAGCAGGACGCCGAGGGACAGACAGAGAGTGAGGATCCTGACAGGGACTTCACAGAGGTACAGAGGCAGCCTCGGGAGGAGCGGGTGAGGGGCCAGAACTGGGGGCAGCGCCAGAACCGGGACCAGGTGTAATAGGGCCCAGAGGAAGAAAAGCTTGTGTACAGCGCCATTATGAGGTACAGCACCGGCACCGATGGCCCACTCTTGTGCCCATTGTTGCGGTGGCATTGGCTGCATAGAATGGAAGTGGCGGCAGGCAGAGGAAAGGACCCGACCCTGAAGGCTGTGGGGAGATTGGCCCGACTGATTCCTGGTACCTGCTGGAGAGCAGCATTGGTAGCTGCCGGAACCGGAGCATCGTCATCAACCCGAGGTGGTCGGCGATCCGGAAGAAGCTGCCCCAGATGAACCTGATCCGGAAGAGGCAAAACTGGAGGAGTCCGAGCTGGAGGAGTCTGAGCCGGAGGGCGCAGCAGCTGTGCTGGAAGAGTTTGTCGGTCGCAGAGTGATCGCGGCTGGGACAGCAGAGCAAGTGGTGAGTGAGTTTCGGTCTCAAACTCCGGGGTGCAGGTCCGTCCCTCAGTCTGTCACTCCGTTAACAAGAAGGAGACGGTCGCTTTCCATCCCCTGGGCAGGCCGCGTGGATTGCGGGGCTGATAGAAGGAAAGAAGACGAGAAAGAAGGAGATCTAGGGGGAGCTATGCTGACCGGGAGGGGGCACATCAGCCTGCTGGACCATCAGCCTGCTGGTACATTCCAAATCATCCCATGGATATGGCTTCATCGGTGAGGACTACGCGTACGATAAGGTCTATGTTAATGCTAGTTCCGTGAAGTTTCAGAGGCCTCTGAGGGAAGGAAATGGGGTCACTTTTATTAAAGAAGACGGACCCCGGGGGTACTTTGCGGTGGCAGTGGCCCTACTGTGTCCGGAGGACGATCCGGAACTACAGTCACCTGCTGGAGCACAGTGTAGGACAATGACTTAGCCTGATGTCTCAAAGGAGAAGTTGTGCTAGTTGCATCTACCAATAAATTGGAAACAGGACTGTTCCATGTCCCTGTGGGCAGAGGAGCCCTGTAGCACCGGAGTCAGGTGCAGTGTGGCCGGTACGGATGGCCGGTACGGGTGGCCGGTACGGGCCACGTGTGAATGTTGAGCTTTATTTTTCCCTTGTCTAAATTCTGTTGCGCCTGTTGCCCCTCCCCAGCTGGTTTGCAGGAACTTTAACCCTGAGGGGTTACGTGCCCATGTGTAACCTGAATTTGATCCCTAGGAAAGTGCAGCACACATGCATTACAGGGCCATACTCCATTCAAAGGAGGGAGGGGGAAGAACTTATCCTGGAGGAACAGTGTCAGGATGATATAGACTGTAGCTGCTGTGACTGTGGTGAGTCTTAATGTGAACTGTGTATGTGCTTGGGTCCTAGAACTAAAAGGGACCAGAGCCAATTGAACTTGTAGTGCTAACAGGATGACCTGAGGATCGTCCCGGGTCATGGGAGACTGTAACTAAGTGCCTGCCCAAGGCATATTGCTGGCTAAAAAAAAGGCCAGATGAGAACGTTAAACAAAAAGAACTGAACTCTCTGTAGAGCCAAAGGACTAACTACGGTTAAAAATAAGTTTTATAAATGAGAAAAGAGTGTGTGTGTTTTATATTAAATTGGTGTTCTACAGGCACCGTATGGTCGGGGATGACCATGTTTTAAGGAGGGAGGTGTGTAGGGAGTGTACGGAGTACAGTTTATGCCCCACTCGCCTTGCACATGTTCCTATGATAAAAGCTGAGGTACCTCATATGTTTATAATGATATTATAATGTGTAATGCATTGCATATATGTTTCTATGTTGTGAAGATATAGGGAAAGTGTAGGATGTAGACAGTAGGGGGAGCACAATAGAATAGAATGCAATAGAATAAGAAATTAGTTAGACGAATAGGATTAGGCTAATCAGGAGGGGCTAAGAGAGTAGTTCTGGGGAAGCTTCCTGGATGAGGTCAGTTGTGAAGGGGTCGGTAGCTAAGACAGGACAGTCGAGTCTGGGAAACGTTCAAGTCAAGGAGCCCAGCGGTCCAGGGCCTAGGAGCTGACAGTCATGTGGAATAAAGGGATATCAGGGCAGTATTACAATGGTAGCAGCTAACTTTGTGGGAACCACCCTTAACATCCGAGGCCTACGACCTGGTAAAGAATGGAAGAGCCATCCTTCAACTTCGCCATTGGAGAGGGAAGCGTGCGGGGAACTCCTGAAGCGGGTGGGTTTGTCCTCTCAGAAAGCTGCGGTACAGGCAGAACCTGTGTATATTCCTGGAAAAGAGAAGGAAAGCACAGGGAACGGAATGGTTATATTCTGCGAGGAACCTTGTGATGTTTCTGTGACTAAACTGTACAAGCCGATTAAAGTTGTTTTGCTGAAAATGAACTTGGACTCTGACTGTCATTGCATGTTCCTGAAGGAAGAGGAGCCCCGGCCCCGTCTTGCGGACCCCATCATACAAGTGAGTGGATTGCAATGTGTTAATGTATTGGAGGGCCAATGTGTGCCAGAACTGCCAACATTAGCCATGATTACTACTGCCCTGACCTCCATTTCACACTATCACAGAGAGCTGGCCACTGGGGAAAAAGGAAGCAAAGCCTGGAGCTGTGATGGGTAACAATAACCTAAGTAACATTACACAAAAATGAAAGCATCTTGCACCCTTTACTACTGCGTTCCTCCTCCTTCCCTTTTTAATTTTAAGCCCTCATTAGCAGCATTCTGTATAACTATGTACCATTATATCACACATTTAGGTCATATTTATTGCACTTTTTTACATTATAACAAGTTTTTAAACTCCTTTCAAAAATAATAACTTTAGAATTATTTAAAATATATTTTAATAATGAAGACATTCCATATATAATATATAGGCCGCTTACAAGAAAGAGCCAAAACTAGACCTCTCCTATTATTAATGCTTCATGAGATCATTATGTTAAAATACCTATAATGCATCTGATGTCACATTCAATCACCTTTGCTAAGGGTTGCAGGTGACTAACGTGTTCACAACTTAGATAATCTCACTTTTTACAGATGAATTAAGCACAAGCTTGTCTCAGATTAATATACTTTAAAGTTTCTACTTGAAAAATATACACATCAAGATATAGTGTTGGGTGGGGCTCTAAGAAAAATAATCCGGAACAAGTCTTAGACATCTGTATGAGAGATATAGCAAACAGAATAATATTATTGTACTAAACTGCAGTGTATGCAAAAAGCACTCATCTTGTCTAGCCATATGTTACATGAAAGCCCCATTGTTTTACATACAAAATCCATTCAATACTTATCAGTGCATAAAAATATCAACCTGGTCAGCCACGTATTTAATCCCTTATTTTGCCAACCATATGTTAGTGGAATGCACAAGTCTTTTTTTTAATTCTCCCTTTTCCAACCATGTATGCTGGCAATGTGCTGCAAATAAACCCACCACAGTAAGAACATTGTATTTTACAGGAAACCTGTCACAATGAATATGCTGTCCAATCTGCAGGCGCCATAGAGCAGGTTGAGCTGAGCAGATTGATATATAATGTTGTGAAAAATTGATATACAGTTGTGCTCAAAAGTTTACATACCCCTGCAGAATTTTTGCTTTCTTGTCCTTTTTTCAGAGAATATGAATGATAACACCAAAACTTTTTCTCCACTCATGGTTAGTGGTTGGTTGAAGCCATTTATTGTCAAACTACTGTGTTTTCTCTTTTTAAATCATAATGACAACCCAAAACATCCAAATGACTCTGATCAAAAGTTAACATACCCTGGTGATTTTGGCCTGATAACATATACAGACGTTGACACAGATGGGTTTGAATGGCTACTAAAGGTAACATCCTTACCTGTGACCTGTTTGCTTGTAATCGGTATGTGTGCATAAATGCTGAGTGAGTTTCTGGGATCCAGACAGACTCTTGCATCTTTCATCCAGTCACTGACGTTTCTGGATTGTGAGTCATAAAGAAAGCAAAAGAATTGTCAAGGATCTACGGGAAAAGGTTGTTGAACTGTATAAAACAGGAAAGGGATACAAAAAGATATCCAAGGAATTGAAAATGCCAGTCAGCATCGTTCAAACTGTGATTAACAAAAAATCAGGGGCTCTGTAAAAACAAAACCACGGTCAGGTAGATCAACAAAAATTTCTTCCACAACTGCCTGGAAAATTGTTCTGGATGCAAAGAAAAACCCACAAATAACATCAGCTAAAATACTGGACTCTCTGAAAACTAGCGGTGTGACTGTTTCAAGCTGCACAATAAGGAAGAAAAATGGGCTGCATGGTCGAGTCGCCAGAAGAAAGCCATTCCACAAAGTATCTCACTTACAATACACAAAAGAGCACAGAGACAAGCCTCAAAACTTCTGGAACAGGGTAATTTGGAATGATGAGACTAAAATTGCACTTTTTGGTTACAACCATAAACGTTACATTTGGAGAGAGGTCGACAAGGCCTGTGAGGAAAGGAACACCATTCCTGCTGTAAGGCATGGAGGTGGTTCGCTGATGTTTTGGGGATGTGTGAGATACAAAGGCACATAAAACTTGGTCAAAGCTGAAGGAAAGATGAATGCAGCAACGTATCAAGCATACTTGGTGATGTCTGTACACATTAATAAATGAATTATTTTTTTCTTTGCATCAAATATTGAGTGCGGCTGTTTCTCTTCAATACATGTAACATACTTGGATGTTCCAACATGACAACAATCCAAAACACAAGGCCAAATTGACCTGTCATTGGCTACAGAAGAACAAAGTGAAGGTTCTGAAGTGGCCATCTCAGTCTCCTGACCTCAATATCATTGAGCCACTCAATGAAGAGTGGGCAGCTTTACCATCTGAGAAAATAAAGAACCTCAGTCTTTAAGCTGTCATTGATATTAGAGGGGGCAATACATGGTGTTAAGAAATGGGGTATGTGAACTTTTTATCAGGGTCATTTGGATGTTTTGGGTTATCATTATGATTTAACATGTAAGCGCACCCGCAGAGCCTGTTTAAGCAGCACATCTCTAAAGCCTGCCACTAGCTGGTCTATCAGGACTATATCAGGGGGTCCTACGCCTACGTGATCTGGCTTAACAATCTCAGTGTGGATCTCCTGCAGCGCGTTCATGTATTGGGTCACAGACTCCCCCCCCTCCCATTGTACACAGCTAAACAAGTGCATGCATAACACCTTGGTAAAGGTGTCTCACTTATGCAGGGACGGAGCATGATGGAGCATCTTGCCTCTCCATCCAGGGCCATCATGGCAACTTCTGCCTGTATCGCGGGGGTCATGAGGTGTATCCTCAACATACCTTTGACCCGCTCAGTCTAGTCCCATAGCAAAGTGTTGCTCCCTGTGATCTTCAGGAGGTTGCTCAGCATTGCCCTGAACTGGCCCTCGGGGCATCCATGACCTTTTGGTCTGCCACCTCTGCATCATGCCGATTACTCCAAGTGTCACAGGTTGCGGAATGCAGTGATGGACAAGGGGCAGAGCAAGGGTTAACAATTTTAATTAACAATGGGAGACTCCACGCAGGGAGGTAAACAGTTAAATGAGGGAATAAACGGTTCAATTTGCAAAGGATATGCAGAGTTAAGGAACAATGAATCAGCTAATGGCAGAAGTTCCTCAGTCTGTGACTTCGGCTGGGAAGTCAATAGCGCCATCAACGGCTGGCGTGATGCTTATCCAAGAAGGTCCAGTAGGAAACGAGGATCCGTCTTCTGGCGGCAGCGGACGGTCTCCGGTACCTTCTACTGAGCCCCTAGTCCATAAGTTGATGCGGCCGAGTCAATTAAGGCCGCAGCACAGTCCGGGTCCAACATAGACTGGCAAGTATCAACTGGCAAATCTGGGTCCAAGTGTCTGTCCCGTACCTGGTTTCTCTTACGTGGCATGTGTGCTGTACTCACGGACATGGAACACATGGCACCTTGCTCTCTGATAGTCACCGGGCACTTTGCTCCTCTCTCTCTCTCAAGTCCCCGCTGGTAGCGGCGGGCGTTAACGGACGCAGGCCTGCGCAGCATCGGTGCTCTGGGGACCGAGCACGCCTCTCAGCCTGCTGCACACCACCTGCCCGCACCAAAACTGTCTCTAGGCCACCAGGTCTGTCTGCTGCAGTCCATCGCAGCGCCAGGGGTACGGGAGTGGGGCACGCTGCCTGCTTTGCTGCTTGCCCGCTGATGGGGGAGGCCTCTTTGCAACTTCGCGTGCTTTCTACGTCAACTTCCGGCTGGGTTCACTCACTAAACACGCCTCCTCTTCCTGGGTCATGGGGCCTATTTCTTCCACCAGGGAAACAGGAGATGCAGCCTCGACAGTTCCGGACCCGGCGTGGCACAGGTACCCACAGCACGGTCTTCCTCCTTACACATGGATCAGACTAATGTCTGGATCAGACATATGAGTCAGAATATATCTTCAACTAACGGCAATCAGGTGTGAGTGGGGAGGTGTGTGGGAATGGTCAGACCAGATGCATAGAGCTAGACAAAGGTCATAAAAGAGGGAGGGGTTGGAGTGATCTCTCAAAGATATGCTACAATACTAAATCAAGAGGAGTGAACAGATCATGGCAAAAGAAATAATAGGTAAGAGAAGCATACCAGAAGGAGATTGTATGCAATTCACACAGTCAGATGCCAGGGAAAGTTGAGCACATGGAAAGCATGACAGAGGGAGATTGTATGCAATTCACTTTATTTTTCTTTTAATTTTCATAAATAAATGTATTTATTGGAAAAATATTTACAGTAAATACTCGAGTATAAGCCGAGGCACTTACTTTTGCCATGAAAAACTGGGTAAGCTTATTGACTCAAGTATAAGCCTGTGTATGCATTGTCCCCTCATCCCTATCATGGTATGCATGGCTCCCTCGTCCCTGTCATTGAATGCATGGCTCCACTGTACCTGTCATTGTATGCACGGCTCCTCCATCCCTATCCTGGTATGCATGGCTCCTCCGTCCCTGTCATTGTATGCATGGCTCCCCCATCCCTGTCATTGTATGAATTCAAACAAAAAAGTCACAGGTGTTTTTAATTATAGCAGGATAACTACCCATCCACAGAGATGTAGATTTTAGTCTATGTGTATGAGTTGGTGACTCTGGGTTAAGCACCTGTTCACACTTGGTCTGTGTTTGGATGTGACGGTCAGTGTTTTGAAAGTTGTAATCATTTACTTTCTGACTGAGCACTCTACCTCTTAGTTGCAGGTGTTTTTAACTATAGCAGTATAACTACCCCTCGACAGAGCTGTAGATTTTAATCTAAAGAGAGGATGCATAAGTTCCCATAGAGATGAAGACTTTTCTAAGTGAGGATTGGCATTCGTTAGGACCTGGAATACCAGAAACACCTTAACATGGCTTCCAGGTACACATAAATTGGCCATTTTATGCGCTAAGCTTTTTCAATTTTTCATATTTCTAAGGCAGTGATGCAATTTTTCGTATCTCATGTTTGCAAGCTATGGCGCTGCAGTGTGCTTCCTTTTTTGTTTGAGTGTGTATAAGTTGGTGACTCTGGGTTAAGCAGCTGTTCACACTTGGTCTGTGTTTAAATGTGATGGTCAGTGTTTTGAAAGTTGTCATTGTATGCATGACTCTCCCGTCCCTGTCAATGTATGCATGGCTCCCCTGTCCCTGTCATATGTATAGCTCCCCGTCGCTGTCCTGGTATGCATGGCTCCCCTGTCTCTGTCATTTTATGCATGGCTCCCCGTCCCATCCCTGTATGCAAGGCTCCCCCATCCCATCCCTGTATTCATGGCTCCTTATCCCCTATCCCTGTATGCATGTTTCCTATTAAAAAAAACAAACATCCTACTCAGCTTCCAGTGCGCCCTCGCAGCATGTCATTCCGGCACCAGCAGCTCTTCCTGCCAAGCGATCAAGTGGCCCTTCTCATTAAATTAATGAATATGCACTCCACACCTATGGTAGTGGAGAGGTGTGCATATTCATTACCTTAATGATCGGGGTCACATGATCGATTGGCTGGAAGAGATGCTGGCGCCGGCGGCTAAATGCAGTGTCACCGAGGGTGGGCAGGTAGGTGAGTATGATGTGTGCTGGAAGCCGGTGGCTGCGGCCGGCACTGTGTGCCACAGCTGCTAGCTCCTGCCTCTGTAACCCGCTGCTCCACTACTCCCCCTCCCCCGCCAGACCTCTGGGACAATTGACTTGTGTATAAGCCGAATTGGGCATTTTCAGCACAAAAAAATGTGCTGAAAAACTCGGCTTATTCACGAGTATATACAATATTTTTTTTTTCTTTATTTAGGGATTTTTTAAAATATTTTTTCACTATGTAATTTTTTTACATTTTTACATTGTCCCAGTATGGGATATTACTTTATAACATCAGATCGCTGATCTGATGTTCTGCAATGCAGAGTATCAGATCAACGATCTAACAGCCAGGGAAGGAGGCTTCTAAGGCCCTGCTCTCTGCATTCAGTGGGAAGCCACCTTACCTGCAGGACCAGGAAGGACCCCGTGGCCATCTTGGACATCAGGACAACGCTATCACTTCAGTGGGGTTAAATGCCCATAATCGGTGCTAGCACCAGTCGTCGGCGTTGCTACGGGGTGTCAGCTGTCACATACAGCTGACACCTGCACCCAATTACTGCGGTACTCAGCATGAGGCCATGTGATTGGTGCATCGTACTAGTACTGCTGTTTGCGGGAATGCTGCTCCCGCAGAGCGGAACTAGTATGGCGCATGTCAGAAAGGGGTTAAAATCGGTCCGATTTTCATGCAGGAGAGTCAGACGAGTGTCATACATTTTTTATGCGTGTACAATCCGATATTTCATACCTAGCATCCGATTTACATCTGAATGCAGTGTGATTGCTATCCAACTGCAATGTGATTTTAACATGAGCTTTTACATAGAGAAATTCTCTAAGTCATTTACACATCATTTTCAAAGGAAATATTCTTCAAAGCATATATAAACTGTACATATTGTGAGGCAGTGACGAGGGCAGCTATGTGTCCCCCAGGATGCATTCAGAAGTGTATTGAGGCCACGGTAGTGCATTGCAGTCACAGGCATAGCTGTGATTGCAATGCAAAATAAAAGTAAGTGTTGGTCTTGAGCAAGCTATGTTGTCCAAGGCTTTAGGAAAACCTACCATGGGCTTTTATTTTTTAAACGGACTACAGTATGGTAGTGGTGCGGTCCGTTTCCTCCCGGCGGGGTCTTCCATGTGGCCTACAGCCACAGGTTACTTGTAAAAACCCTGCAGCAGAGGGTTGGGTGTGTCAGTTTTAGTTTTGCAAGCATGCAGAGCAGGAGGCTCTGAAGAGCTTAACCTGGGTGAAGCAACACAGAGCCAAGCGGTGCCAAAAGGTCTTACACCCCTCAGCGTACACGGCAGTGCATTCACCCACGGTTACAGATTGTCTTGTTTTCCCAACTGCAATCTAGAGGATACCTTTTGAGTTCAAGTGTAAATTTTCTTTGGACATTAACTTTCCTGGGTCACTGCCTGTCTGTCACACTGCACCAACCCTGCTGCACTACATATGGTGGAGAATGCGGAGAGTGTGAACTGAGGCATACTTCAAAAGCGTGCTGCATGTCAGTAATCAAGCCTGCAATTCTACAGCTCAAGCCTGCTTGAAACATGGAGGAAAAACCCTGTTGGCTCTTACACAGCAGCAGCAGCTGCAGTTTCAGTGGCAACACCAATACCTACAGCAGCAAGAGCAGCAGCAATTACAAGAGCAACGGCATCAGGAGCAGCTCCAATGGCAGCAGCACAATCACCAGCAGCAGCTGCTGTATCATCAGCAGCAGAAAACAAATGAGCTGATCCTGTAACAGATTGCAGCTCTGCGAGAGACATCCACACCAACGACTACATTCCATTCGGAGGCCCGGTATAAAGTACGGTCAGCCTTGAGGAAGATGAGTCCTGAGGACAACATGGAGGCATTCCTTACCGTGTTCGAGCGCACAGCCAAGTGGGAGAGCTTGCTGTTGACCCAGTGGGCTGAAGTGGTGGCCCCCTTCCTGATGGGAGATGCCCAGAAGGCCTACTTGGACCTCAGTCGGGAGGACACCCTGGACTATAAGAAACTAAGAGGTGAGATCCTTGCTCCAATGAGGGTTAGTTTCACATTAGCGTATGGCCGAGCTGCGGAGGGATGCGGACTTTCTTCTTGAAGCTCTGCCCACTGCTGCACCTCCTCCGGTCAGCTCCGCCTACATCGGCATGCAGCGTGCGTACCCTATCTTTAGCATTGGGTATGCAGGCCATGCCGATGTATGTGGATGCCTCCGCATGCGTTGTTTTGACGGTTCGGCAACCTGTGCCAAACGCAACATGTTGCATTTTGTTGCGGTCGCTGCACCGTGAAAATGACGCATGCGGTGGCATCCGCATACATCTGCATGGCCTGCGTACCTAATGTTAAATATAGGTACGCAGGCCACATGCAGAAATAAGGTGGAGCTGAATGGAGGAGGTGCAGCAGTAGGCGGAGCTTCATGGAGGAAGTCCGCATTCCTCCGTAGCTCGGCCATACGCTAGTGTGAAAATAGCCTAACACTTATGTATGTGCACAACTGGTATTACAATGGTCCTTTGTGGAGTCACGGCCTGCCAGGTCTCAGGCATATGACTTATTGCAGCTGGTCAAAAAATGGCTTCAGCATGAGACCTTAACCCCATTCCAGATGGTAGAGAGGGTGGCGGTCAACTGACTGGTGGTGAGGGCTCTGCCAGCAGGCATACAGCATTGGGTGGGCAAGGGGATCCAGGCACTCTGGACCAGGTGGTTTGACTGGCTGAGCGGTATATGGCCACTCAGGACTTTGTACAGGACACTGCTCCACTTCGGCTGTCACGTCGGGAACCACCAGCCCAGGAGCTGGGGAAAAGTCCATGACCCTCTACTGGGGCCAATCAGTAATGAGCCTGTACTGAGGGGGTATCCCGGAGTGAGAGTGACAACAGACTCATTTCCCCTAAATGGGCCCCAAGGTCTTGTCATGCCTCAGCTATCAAGTGTTGGCAGTGACACGGGCCCTTACATATGGCTGCCAACTGCCCCTTGACAGCTGAATCCATGGACTGCGGGTATATTCGTCATATATCTATGTATGCCGAGCCAGTCTGCACCGCCACTAGAGGCACTGCCGGCAGCGAACCCCAAATGTGCAAGGTACTCATTAATGTGTACCAGACGGAAGCTCTCTTGTTGTCAGGGACCCCCCTAATGGACGGAAAATGGGGGTGGTGTGTATCCATGGGGAACTCCGAGAATACCCGACCGCAGAGGTTACATTTTCCACAGTGCTGGGAATTCAAATGCAAGACTCGTCCGTGTTTCTCGCATGTGTGATCCCGGCCTTATAGAGACAGTGTGCACATTCCTAATGTGTCCCCAGCCTGTTGCCAAGAGGCAGCGGGTTCTTAAGGTATCACCACTAATTAGTAGATGCCTGAGCAACATACCCTATTTTTCGGACTATAAGTGGCACCGGACTATAAGACGCACCCAGGTTTTAGAGGTGGAAAGTAGAGAAAAAAATATTTGAAGGAAAAAGTGTGTAAAATATTTAATAACATAAATAACATACTATTATATGTGGTGTTATTATATATAATAGTATGTTATTATGTTGGAAACTATGGGTAGAAGATGGTGCTGGGGGACCAGTGTGGTGTCTGTAAAGTACTATATGAAGACGCTGGAGGGTGAGAATAAGAATGGGGGCACAGGCCTTACATTTAAAGCACCACTCCAGCACTGAAAAATAACACTGGGGTGGTGCTTTAAGATCCTATGGGAGAACTATAACTTCCAGTATGTGCTGCAGATCCTATGACATGCTGGGAGTTATATGTTCACCACAGGAGTGGCAGAGTGCATTTTTATGCGTTGTAATTTTAATTATTTCTTACTTGTGCAGGTCCTGAAGCCAGCCAGCCATGCTGTGGAGAAGTAATGAAGAGCTGGAGCATGACATCACCCCACAGAGCCCTCACTCTTATTGCCTCACCACAGGTCATGTAAATAGAAGCTTGCAGATTCTAGTGCATGTCTGCAGGACCTGATGACATAATGAAGAGGGAGGGCTTTGTGCCATCATGTTATGTTCCTGCCCGCCCTCTTCATGACCTCACACAGGTCCTATACTGGAGCACTCAGTCAGCATTAGCACAGCCCGGGCTGTGCTGTCAGGTATGCGGCATCCCTCCCTCCTGTGGCACCCTGCTCCTGCCCCATCCTCCATCAGACACACGATCTCCCCAGCCACCGCAGGAATCCGGCGCTGGGGAAACCATGTGTGTCCACTGTTTAAGTGAAGGAATATTCATTTGCTGCTGCCCTCTCACTGCTCGGCACTGGCAGGTGGGCGGGGAAGCAGCTAATGATTTTTCACTTCACTTTAAACATCGGGACCACTTGGTTTCCCCAGCGCCGGATTCCTGCAGTGGGGACATTTTCATGCCTCCTGTGAGTGCGATCCCAGTGCGATCCTACTCCGCTGCTGCCCCCCTCCCCACATTTTACATTTGGACCATAAGACACACCCACACTTGCCTCCCAAATTTGGAGGAAAAAAAGTGCTTCTTATGGTCTAAAAATATGGTACTCTCTGTCTGCTTTCTGCTTCTGAGCTGCCAAGTCCTGGCCTGTTACCGCTCTTGTCTCTTTCACCCGGGGGCTGTATACCCAGGCACATACCTGTATTCTATGTGTCTTGTTTCTTCCACCCTGGAGGCTGTATACCCTGGCCTGAATCCTTCATCCTAAACTTGTTCCCATGTCTGACCTTGTCGAAACTAATTCCTGTACCTGAACCTGTTTGTATCCTTGTCTGTAGCCTTCCTTACCCTGCTGTGTCTATCCTTGGCTCTGCTCCCTCTTTGCCTCAGTGGCTCTGCTCTGCTCCCTCTTTGCCTCAGGGGCTCTGCTCTGCTCCCATCCCGTATCCTGTGGCTGTGCTCTGCTCCTGTCCCTCATCCTGTGGCTCTGCTCTGCTCCCGCTCCACACCCTGCGGCTCTGCTCTGCTCCCGCTCTGCACCCTGTGGCTCTGCTTCCGCTCAACACCCTGCGGCTCTTTATTCCTCTTGTCTGTACTGGTTCCTACAGGTTCATTTATCCCTCTAGTCTGAACTGGTTGTTACCGGTTCCCATATCCCACTTGTACCTGCCCATGTTCTTGTCCTTCCTGAAACAGTTTCTGTTCCTCCAGTCTGAACTGGTTCCTACCTATTCCCACATTTTGGCACTTAGCCTCACTCTTCCAACCTGCCCTGTAGTAGTGGCAAGTGGGGTAATAGTTGGGGGTTGATGTCACCTTTGTATTGTCAGTTGACATCAAGACCCGAGGTTCGTAATGGAGAGGCATCAATAAGATGCCCCCATTACAAACCCCAACTATCACCCCACTTGCCACCACTACAGGGCAAGTGGGAGAGTGAGACTAAGTAGCAAAATTGGCACATCTTAGGCTGTGTTCTCAGGAAACACAGCACTTTGGACGGAGCGGAAAGTCCGCTCCGCCAAAGCCCCGCCCCCTAGTGAACGCACAGTGAATCCGGATGTGTTCATTGAACACATCCGGCATCACCGCAGCCCTACATAGGCCTGTGTTATTTCCCTTGCGGCGACGGAGCGTCACCGCAAGGGAAAAGGACATGCTGCGATCTAAAAAGACGCTCAGCATGTCCGTTAACGCAGGTCTGCCGCCTGCGTGTTTTTACGCATAGTGGAGACGGGATTTCTTGAAATCCCCTCCACTATGCTGTAACATCTGGACGCTGCGTGTTTGACGCTGTGCCAGCGCACAGCGTCAAACACGCAGCATTTACTGAAGGAATCCTGATGGTGGAAACACACCCTTAGAGATGTACCTTTTCTGAGTGGCTGAGAGCTGATGTTTTTTGCCTGGGAAGGGGGTAATACCCATGGAGCTTGCTGAGCTATTAATATCAGCCCACAGCTGTCTGCATAGCCTTTGCTGGTTATTAATTATAGGGGACCCCATGTAATTTTTTTTTGGGGGGTCCCACATTTTAATAGCCAGTAAAGGCTAATTATACAGTTGTGAGCTGATATTAATAGCTCGGGAAGCTCCATGCGTATTACCCCCTTACCAGGCTATTAACATATGCCCCAGCTGTGTAATATATATACATAAATACAGTATATACAGTATGTGTGTATCACTGACATCTATATATCCATCTATTCTATGTGTATATATCTACTCTATTTATTCTATTTTAACCTGTCAGTGTGATGTTACTGTACGTGGCACATGAATTGCCAGCTTTTCAAATGCGATCAGTGTGTAAAAATTGGACAGCACTCACATTTTTTATTTTCTCACACCCATTGACTTCTATTGCGGGGTACGATCTGATTTCCGATTACAATCGCAGCATGCTGCGATTTTTTTTCCAGTCCAATTGTGATCCGATCAGAGCTGGAAAAAGAAAATGCAGATGACCACACAATGATAGGTTAACATTGGTCCGAATGCAATCCAATTTTTTATCAGATTGCAGTCGTCCGATTTCATCGCATGTGAGAATGAGCCCTTAGTCATGAGGTTTGAATAGTAAAAGTGAACTTAGGTATAGTAGAGTAACTACATATCCTGCATGTCATGTTTAGGCCATGTTCACACATTCAGCATTTGTTCAGTGTTTTACCTCAGTATTTCTAAACAAAAATCAGGAGTGGAACAATCAGAGGAAAGTATAATAGAAACGCACCACTTCTGCATTTTTCACCCACTCTTGGTTTCAGCTTACAAATACTGACCAAATACTGAACATGTGAACGTGGCCTTAGAAAAATACTTTTCAGGACTCTCTTACTTCAGTTTTATATCTTTGAAACACTGCTAAATATGCACAAATTCACCGAAGTAATATATAGACACTGTTGTGGATAAGGATTTGCATCTTGTGACAAAGTCACTGGTAAAGTGCTGGAGGGGAGATATGTTTCACTGTGCTTAATGGCGTCAAATGATGTAAAACCCAGAATTTTTCCTCCAGCGCACTAAGTGCTGTGAGAGGTTAACAGCTAATTTGTTTAATGGGCTGCGTTTTTGCGGACAACCATAGAGCGGGTAGGAGGTTGTCCACCTTATCTCCATCCCAGGCAGTGGTCTGGGGCTTACATAGCTGGCCTCCAGAGGCAGTCTTTTTCAGAATGTGAGGAGAGAGGAAATCCAGGAAAGTTCTTAAACTGAACCAAGAGGTTTTTGGTAACCCTGCGCGTGTCAGATCCCCACAACTGCAGAGACTGTGAGATACTATTTGGCTCTGTTTTCTTGCTTTGCCCTAATGGCTGTGTTTGTTTTTGGTGCATGTTGGTTTACGCTGCACATACAATAAAAAAATGGATAATTTAAAGAGGCAGTGTACCCGTGTCTACTTCAGTATGCAGCCGAGTGAGCCTGTCTACCAAAAGTGGTGTTGTGAATGCGGGCAATGTTCCAGGAACATTTCAAACAAAGAAAAAAGTGAACGGCACCAGTGGAACACATAAATCACACCTGGAGATGGTTGATCCTATTTTACTGAAGCGAGGCGGACACCATCAATCGGTTTGCAGTGCTCAGCATGAAAAAAAGTCTACAATGTATATTCCAAAGAAAAAATGCGGTACTCACCGAATTGAGTAAATATTCAAAAGTCCTTTATTTCATCATTTACGGCTTGGACAGTGAGTCGGACGTTCAGGTCAAGGAGGCATGCGGGGAGAGAGAAAATGGACTACGGCGGTTTCGCGTGTGATCGCTTCAACGGGTCCAGGTGAGTAATTACGTGATGTCATTTCCTTTATAAGGAGTTGGACCATACAAAGAGAAATTCAATACATACAATACATTTGCGAAATAAATATAGTGCAAAATACATAATACCTATAATGTTAATTTAGTAATTACATTCTATTGCAGATAACCATTAAATATTATTAGAGGAATACCGATAGATCAAGTCTATCATTTAGTCCTAGGGGACCTTTTGCGTTTGCTTTCATGATCCAATAAGCTTCATGCCTAAGTAGAATTTTGTTGTGATTTCCACCTTGTGGTGGGTAATTAACCACTTCGAGACCTGCAAATCTCACGGTCTCAGGATTGGACTCATGTTTTTCTGGTATATGCCTTATAAGTCTTAAAGAACCCTTTCCTGTAGTAATTGATAGATAATGTTCACGAAATCTGGTGGCTAATGGTCTTATTGTTTTTACCATATAGTAAAATAAACACAGACAGAATAAAAAATAAACTACAAATTTGGTTTTACAGTATATAATATCCGTTACTTTATGTGAAATTGGTCCGATACGTAGTGGATTGGTGGTGACATGTAAATGAAATCTTGGACAGTTTCCACATCTAAAGTTTCCTTTTTGGGTGTTAGTTTTCAACCAGTTGTTATTG
>VIAB01005968.1:19956-30921 GCA_009801035.1 Oophaga pumilio
AAGACGGCTTTCAACACCAGGGACGGACATTATGAATACCGAGTAATGCCCTTCGGTCTCAGTAATGCTTCTGCAGTTTTTCAAGAATTTGTCAATGACAACTTCCAGGATCTGCTGTGTTGTCATGTATTTGGACGATATTTTGGTATTTTCCCTGGATCTGGCCTCCCACAGACAAGCAGTTCGGCAAGTTCTTCAGCGTCTTAGGGAGAATCGCTTCTACGCCAAGTATAATAAATGCGTTTTTGAACAGTCCTCTCTTCCCTTCTTGGGTTACAATATCTCGGATACCGGACTCAGGATGGATCCTGAGAAAGTCTCTTCCATCCTTAAATGGCCGCTGCCCGTGGAAGTCAAAGCAATACAGCTATTCCTTGACTTTGCAAATTTTTATTGGCAATTCATTCCTCACTTCTCCACGCTGACCGCTCCTATTTCTGCTATGACCCAAAAGGGAACCGATCCAAAGGATTGGTCCTCCGAGGCTGAAGAGGCCTTCCGCTCTCTTAAACGGTCCTTCTCCATCGCTCCTGTCCTACATCGCCCGGACTTAAACAAGCAGTTTTATTTATAGGCGGAAGCATCCTCATTAGAGGCTGTAGCTGTGCTCACCCAGAAGTCCTCCTTGGGTCGCCGCAAGCCCTGTGGTTTCATCTCTAAGGCCTTCTTTGATCCTGAGCATAACTACTCCATCAGGGACTGAGAATTACTCGCCATTAAGATGGCTTTGGAGGAGTGGCGATACATGCTGGAGAGCGCAGTCTATCCAGTGGTCATCTACTCAGACCATAAGAACCTGGCGTATCTCCAGTCCGCCCAGAGACTTAATCCACGCCAAGCTAGGTGGTCTTTGTTTTTTGCCCACTTTGACATTCTTGTCACCGGACCTGAAATGTAAAAGAAAGTTAGAGCGGATGTCCTCTCTCGCTCTTTTCTGTCCGAGGTTCAAGAGGAGGATCTACAATTTAATCACTGAACCATCCATGATGGTCACTGTCACTCCAGTCAGTCTGTCACGAATTCCACCAGGGAGGACTCTTGTGGCTGAATT
This sequence comes from Oophaga pumilio, assembly GCA_009801035.1. Taxonomy (NCBI): domain Eukaryota; kingdom Metazoa; phylum Chordata; class Amphibia; order Anura; family Dendrobatidae; genus Oophaga; species Oophaga pumilio. Next base: position 21,008 of record VIAB01005968.1, read on the forward strand.
TGAGAAGGAGCGAGTTTTGTCTTGGTGCGACTCGTCCAAGGTGGCTGGTCACGCGGGACAAAGGAAGACTCTACAGTTGATTTCTCGCCACTACTGGTGGCTGTCCATGAGGAGAAAGATCTATACTTATGTGGCTGTCTGTCCAATTTGTGCCCGCAATAGTCCCCAGACGACTTCCTGCCGGTTCTTTCCTGCAGTTACCTGTACCATCTGGTCCATGGCAGCACATAGCTATGGACTTCATTATGGATTTTCCAGCATCCGTGGGTTGCACCGTCATCTGCGTAGTCGTGGATCGCTTCTCCAAAATGGCGCACTTTACCCCATTATCTGCTCTTCCTTCCGCTCCTGAACTGCCTGACAGCTTCATCAAACATTTTCCGCCTGTATGGATTTCCTCGTCACATTGTGTCCGATAGAGGTTCACAGTTCACTTCCAGATTCTGGCGAGCTCTTTGTAAACATCTGGATATCGCCTTGGATTTCTCATTGGCCTATTGTCCAATGGGCAAGTGGAGCGTGTCAACCAGGTCCTGGGCAATTACCTGCGACACTTCGTCAATGCCCACCATAATGATTGCGTGAAATTGCTTCCCTGGGCTGAGTTCTCATACAACAATCACATTGATGAAGCCTCAGGAGACTCTCCATTCTACATGGTGTTCGGTCGGTAACCCGAGGTCCCCTTCCCGGTGACGATTCCTTCTGATGTCCTCTCCAACTCCAAGGACTTTGTGAAGTTGTGGGAGGACACCAAAGCCGCTTTAGAAGCATCCTCCGCCCGTATGAAGATACATACAGACAAAAGGCGTCTGGATCCTCTGTGCTTCCATCCTTGTGACAAGGTATGGCTCTCATCCAGGTATGTCCGGCTGAAGGTTCCTTCTTATAAGTTGGGTCCTCGTTTTATTGGGCCTTTCGAGGTGTTAAAGCAGATCAACGAGGTCTCCTATAAATTGAAGCTAACTCCTTCTTTATGGATTCCAAATTCCTTTCATATATCTCTACCAAAGGCGGTCTTCCCGAGTCCCTTCTTCAATGATCCCAGTACCACGCCCATGCCAGCAGCCTCGGATGATGTTTTTGAATTGGAAAACATCTTGGCCATGAAGAAGGCGAGAGGCAAGACTTTCTTCCTCATTGACTGGAAGGGATTTGGTACCGAAGAGAGATCCTGGGAGCTCCGATTCTCCTCCAGAAATTCCTTGATGGCCTGAAGAGGAGGGCTTGTAAAGGGGGGAGGGGGGGGTACTGTTAGCACCACACCAGAGTCCTGCTCTGACAGGCAGGGTCTCTGGCGTGTCACTTCACTCACCCGTGCTGCGGTCTTCCCTTACCCATGCTCTGCATGCTTCCAGCCGGTCCTCTAGCCATGTGCTTGGGGAACACGTGCGTGCACTCCCGTCCTCTTAAAGGGTCAGTGCATGCACTTGCTATTTCCTCCTCAGCCAATAGCTGTGGGACATTATGTATATATTGCTTCCTCCCCACTGAGGAGGTGCCTGGGCAAATTTCCTGTTTTGCAGTCTAAGTTGTGTAAGGTTGCATACCAGACCCTGCTGCACACTGGCGCAAATCCCACCTGCTGCACTCTAATACTAACTCTGCCAGCTGCTCCCTCCAGTCTGTCCTCTGGGTAAATCGGGAGCCAAGTCTAACCTCATCATCGGAGGCTCTAGTGAATAGTCAGGTGTTCGCTTAGCCACGCCCCTCCAGGCTCTCCACGGTCTGTGCACAGTCGTTCCACAAACCACGTCCATGACATATCTAATGCCTTGGAATTTTTTTGTGTACCCTTCTCCTGACTGAATTTTCAACAAAGATATGCCTTTGCTGTGTTGTAAGCTGTTTAAAGACAATGGTTTTACCTGTAAAATGCAACTAAGAAAATGTCAGGAAAATCCTACTACTAGAACAGTTAAACTTTATATGGAGTTAATCAGAAAGTGTACCAACTTCAGAAGAAAGTATTATACACTTTAATCTCACTAACAACTTATTTATTAAGTTTACAGATATAAAACATGTACAAAATAAAAATCAGCCTTGGCAAAGCCGGGTTCACACCTGTTTACATTCATGGTCTGAGTATAGACAGAGCGGCCATGAGGCTCCTGACCCAAACTAAAGCTGATTAGATTGGGTCATGAGACCTGCATCGGTCTGGACACTGGGGTCCATACTTGGACCATGAATGTCAAATGTTTGAATCTGGCCAAAGTTGAAGTCTTGGAGATCTGCTTGTTTATGGTTTTTAGAAGAGGGAAAATTTCATGAAAAGCCAAAGCCATTTTCTGTGGGATCATCCATTGATGTAAAGTGCAGAAGATAAATCTGAAGGTTATAAATTCATGATAACCAGACACTTTCTTTTTAATTCACTAGAGTTTATTTCTTTGACTATTTGGTACATCAGTTGCATACAGATAAAGACAACACTATTTTCACAATGCACAGGCTTTAGTTAGCTACCCTGCCTTGAAGAGGGTTTCTGCTCTTTCATTTCCAAGTTATGTGTTGAGAGGTCGGTCAGTTTTTTGGTGGAGAAAGTAGCACAAAAACCAAGCAATCTAAAGATGTACCATAAAGTGATTGACCTTTGACAGAACAAAGCCTGGTGGGAAAGTCATGGATCACTGAGTGTCTTTCCAAGGCATTATTACAGACTTCTAGATGGGGTCAGATATTGTGTAGGTGACAGAGAGGGTAAGAAACCAATATAACTAGTCATCCAATTATACATGTTCTCAACGTTTCCTTCAGCTGCCTAGCAGAAGGCGTGCTTTGCCAGGTATATCATATATATTACCTATGTAAGCTTTCCATTTTTCTTTAAAACTGCTCTTAATATATTATTAGGCCTCAAAAATAAAGAGATCTAGTAGGAAAATATTCAACAGAACAAAGTGAATTACAGTGCAAGACAAGAGTCAGATCCAATCGTTGCACCCAAGATCCAGCCCTAACAGCAGAGGCTGCAAAGGGCTCCTCCTGGCAGTGGACAAGCATGAGGAGTGAGGTGGGAAATGGCTGTGGCTATTCCAAACTTTGCTTGTGAGGAGTGTCCATGTGGATGCCGCTTGTAGGACAGGGAAGCAGAGTGAAGTTGTTCTGTAGGTCAGTGATCGTCACACCACCATACTCAATAGGCGTGATTGGCAACATATAGGGACTGGCCAGCCGACCCGGAGCCATCTCCGCTATGCTCATACTCTCCAGCAGCTGCAAGTCCATTGGCCTTTAAAAAGAAAGAAAACTGTGATGTTGTAACAAATTATTTTCATTTATCTTGAATTTATGTTTGTCGATCGTTTCCGAACATATTCGCTCAAAGAAGTAGAGATGAGCGGATATGTTCGGAAACGATAGCCAAGCATAAATTCGGCACGAAATATGGCAGATTCGGATTAGGCAAACGTTTCCCGAACAAGTTCGCTCATCTCTATTTAACACGACTAAACAAGAGCTATAAAACATATCAAAAATGCGTTAGGATATGTGCGCACAACATCTTGAAATGCGCCTGCAAAACCCCTAAAAATAACACCAAAAAGAATCAACACATGCACAGCATGTCAAGTTAACACGGCAGTGCATGGGTAACATCTTCTGTAACTTTTCAAACAATTTAGGTTTTGAAAGCCATGAAGTGGCTAAATTAACAGACCGGACCATTCTTCAGGCAGATTCTGACATTATCTTATGTATAAACACACACAATAAGATCCTTCAGGAATAAGAAGGCTGGCATTTTACAGAGGCTTTTTCCTATAGCAAAAACTATGCAGGTATCTAAAACGTTGTGTGCACATACCCTTAAAGGGAATCCGTCACCAGGATTTTGCCACTTAATCAGAGAGCAGCATAATGTAGAGACAGAGACCCTGATTGCAGCGATGTACCATTCATTGGGCTGGAATCAGGGTCTTTGCAGTTTTAATAAAATCACTGTTTTTGTCAGCATAGACTCACCATCACTAGAGAACTAGTAAACCTGCTGTTTGGCAGCTTTGTACACTGTGCATAGGCAGAAAGCTACCAATCCACAGAACTATAAGCCCTGTAGCAGAGAAAACAGTGATTTTATCAAAATAGCAGCTAGCAGCCCAGTAAGTGACACATCCCTAGAATCAGGGTCTCGGTCAACATTAGGCTGGTAGGAAAAACCTAGTGACATGTTTACTTTAGAGGATTTGGATTCCTTTAAGGGATTTTGTTTTTAATTGCAGAGAAAATAAAATGTTTAAGGCACAATTCATCAACTCACAGATGTACAAAAATGTTGTGACTTTTGGCTTTTTTTAAACCAGTCCTGGCCAGCTCCACCAAAACGGGCAGAGATAGAGGGGGACCGAATGGGCGAACACAACATGGCAAATTCAGCTACATTTATTATCTAAATGTCGCCAGGGTGGTGGCAGGAATTCCTTCTGAACTGTACTCCAGTCCCTGCGCACGGCAGCTGTTAGAGGCGCCAAATTCATGTCCCGCTTTATGAATTTGGCACATCTTACTTCAGCGGAGCATTATTAAGACTGTAGTGCACATCAGTCTTAAGTAAGTGGGGCCTTAATATTTTACTATAGCTTTTGTAAGCGCTTTCCCAGCCCCCTGAACTGCTGCCGCTATGCACACAAAGAGCAGAGTATGGATACAATAGAAAGTCAGAAGCTTGCGCTTTATAATGTATCCGTACTTCACGCCGCACGCAAAAGGGAAGAACTATGTGCTTCTGCCTTAAGGTAGACACTTGTCTGGGGTGTATTCAGGACATGAACCTGCAGACATGGAAAGTGCCTATACAAAATGTAAAAGTCTAGTTACCCTTTATGTGCATGTATTTTTAGACTGATATTCCTTCCAATACTCTGAGAGTCCATTGGTGAGCTAGTTCTGACATTTAGCACAGCACAGATGGCAAACTGTCCATATTTTTTTCAATCAAACCCATTTCAACATATTTTAGCCTAAAATATATGAAATCATTTTAATTGTAGGTATATGTATATAGCTCTTTCAAAGACAAGTCCAGGAATATCTTTACATGGCCGTTCCGCTCCTCCATTACTGAGAAATCAATGTTTGAACCGTTCTGTAAATGAATGTGAAATGCCATTTGTAGATCTGAAGCCTCTGTCACTCCAGCTCTATTCCCTTTCCCAGCGCTACCTCCTCCTGCTCCTTTGTAACACAGCATAGAGGCTGTCAAGCAGGAGGCAGCGCTGGTCGGGGAATAGAGCTAGAGTGACAGATGCTTCAGATCTCCAAATAGTTCTTTAGCCTTATTTGCAAGTCAACGTAAATGCTGATTTCTCAGCAATAAAGGAACGGACTGGCCATGCAAAAGGTACTGCTGGACTTGTCTTTGAAAGAGCTGCATGCACATATAAATTCAGTCCCTTTTACTTTTAACCCAAAATACATGCAGTTAGTTTGCCCATTTGGTATAAAATGGAAACAGATTTTAAAAGCCTCCAGGGATGTGCAACAAAAAGTTTCAGAAGAGTGAAAGATCTTACCAATGCACGTTTCAGGAACTCTTCAGTAGCATCGTGTTCATTCGCTCTCTTTCCACGCCAGGCATTTAAAGCCGAGGCCTGAAGTGCTCGTCCATAGGAGAAAGTGAGAGCCCAGGGTCTTGCTAGAGGACAGTTGTTGATTGCATTTAGGTTAATGGTGGCCTCCTCCTCGCTTTGTCCACCAGACAAGAAAGTAACACCTAGGAAGAGAATGAACTCTCAGCATCCATGTCATCCCTTCTAGACGCAAAGAACCTTACAACCTCCCCTTACCGGCAGTGGATTAATGCAGTATACAGATAATCGCTGATGTCATCCTATGTCCCCGATTCATCAAAGGGATTGTGCCAGACATGTGGCTTAATATGCTTTGGTTTTCAAGCCAGTGTCCACCAGCTTTGTCAAATAGGCAAATTCATAAGTAGCAGTGGCATGCCTTACACCAGAAAACTTACTCCAGTCTCTGGAGAGTGTGGTGAAGCGCACGCCACTTTTCAGACACACTTGAATGATTTAACGTTGTGTGTCTCCTAATTTATCAGACAGCCGTTACTCCAGCACGCCTCCTCATTAAGACCAGGGAGAACCATGCCAGTCTTGATGAATTGTTGAGGAACGCAATATTAGCAGAAAAGGAAAACAAATATTGGTGGAGTGATGACTCTAGATCACTATTGATACTGACCAACATAATATAGGGAACCCTTTACCTGGGACTGCAGGGGGTACAGTGCGGCGCAGGGCAGTCACGGTGGCCATGGCAATCTCTTCTGCAGCATATTTCTTAGGGCAAGCATGGCCAGCAGTCACCATGTTGGGCTTCAGTAGTGTTCCCTCCAAGTAAATGTGATGGTCACTTAGAGCCTTGTACACGGCAGCAAGAACCTACATAGGATATAAGAATTTAGAATAAGACGAGAACTTCAAAGGGAATGTGCCGACTGAAAATAGCTGAAGACGATTACACAATTCTCAGGCGTATCTGAGATTTATTTTTGACCCTACTCCATTGAAACTCATTCCTGCACTCTTCACCTCCTGAGGAAGCTTTAACAAACAGCGAAACCGAAGCAGGGGACTTACTGTTTTCTGCACCCCAGACACTGTATCCACAATGACTAAAAGGTGTATTCTTCTACAGATTCTTGTTCATATACACACACACAATATGAATAGGAAAAGGATATGGTCCATTTAATTAAGTGTTCCACTGAAGCATTATTTTATTTTTTTTATCTGCTATTATATCATTGCTACATATTGTGACAGCGGGTACCTCATTATTCTGATATTAGATTGTTGTATGATTATATTTATAATGTGAATTAGAGCTATTTATTATCGTTTTGATGTTTAATGCAATGTAAAGGCTTGTAGTATGCATAATGATTACACAAGTACCATTCTTGTGATCTACCATGTTTCACGAAAATAAGTAAGGATCTTATATTCGTTTTTGCTCTGAAAGATTAGGGCTTATTTTCAGAGGAGGTCTTATTTTTTTCCATGAACAATCAACATTTATTCAAATATTATAATGTCATCTCACACATCCGTATTTCTACACACTGCACATACTGGCCAGCCTGGCACCTCTTCAGCTCCTCTAGGCTCTTGCAGTTAAAAGGACATTTGGTGACATCATGGTCGAATCCCCAAACTGAGCCATGAAGTCATTAAGCAGTCTCTACTTCAGAATACAAAATGTTGGTTGGCCCCTAAAAGACTGACCCTGATTATGTCTCCCACCCCCCAACCATTGCCGACCCCGACTGTAACTTGGGCTTATTTTTGGACTAGGGCTTATATTTCAAGCAAACTACAAAAATCCCGGCAAATCATGCTAAGGCTTATTTTCAGGGTAGGTCTTATTTTCTGGGAAACATGGTACTGGTGATGAGAGAGGAGGAAGAGAAAAAAGTAAGGAAGGGGGTGCAAAATATATTTACCGCATCCCAATCACAAACCTTTTCAGTGACATACTGGCAGCGTTTCAGGTCATGGTCTCCATCAGGAAGGATTTCAGGCTCCACAATGGGAACAATTCCGTTCTGCAGAAAAGAAGAGCACTGTAAACTGCACATACAGGTTTATCCACTGCATATTTTCACATAATAACATTCTTTGTTATCCCTGCCACAGACAGGATTACACAATAGCCCATTTACCTGCTGGCAGATGCTGGCATAGCGAGCAAGTACATTAGCATTCTCCATTATAGCCACAGAAGATGGGGTGTGCTCGCTGATTTTAAGCACACATCTCCATTTTGCAAAGTCGGCACCATCCTTCTTGTACTGAGCACAGCGCTCGGACAGGCCATCCAGACCTGTAAGAGGAACAGATAAGGAAGAGTAAAAATATATATGACATAAGGCACAAATCAGGATTAAACATATCAACCTTTAAAGGAGTTTTCTGGTTGTAAGAAAAAAAAAAATAATAATTTTCCCCACTTTGGCGTTGTCATCCTTACCCACCGCAACTTTGTTTTTTTCTCATCATAGTAGCACGAGGTCACATTTGCAGGACAAACTACATGTTATTGTGCCATAATTCTTTTAATACATTTTTTTAATTTCCCTTTTTACTTTTACTCTGAACAACCTTTTGTAGGAAGGTAACCCGTTAACTGATTCATGCTGCCCAAATTGAGGCCTCGCCCCCAACTTTCCTAGGCAATTGACAGATCCCTCCCAATGTACACAAATGAGACAAAGAGAATGAGATTTTAAACCGTACTTTCTGTGAAATGCCAGTGCATTACGGGTGAAGAAAAAAAAAATTCTAATAAATATACACACATATACACACCATACCTGGCTGCAATTGAGCAACCAGACTGATTCATGGCTTCCAGGGTTTGGCCAGCACAAATCGGTTGCCAGGTTTCCCTTACGAAGGAGATTGGTTTAGGAAGCAGTTTGCTTGGCTACATAGATAAAAAATTAAAGGACAGAAATCCACAAAGTTGAAGCTCTTCCTTGATGAATAAAGCTGTGGTCAGACCTCTACTCTGTGCGGTTATATAATGGAATCTTTTTCCTTCTCTAGGACAAAGATCTCTTCCTCCTGCTGCTTGGGTGATCATATCCGCTTCTTATTGAAGTAGGAGACTGCTTGGAAAGCCCACGCAAAACGTGTGTCAGGGTGTCACCAATTTGCTGCAGGGTTTATGCGCAGCAGCCTTATTATGTTCAGTCACATGTACTGTCTTTTATGCACTTTTGTCACATTAAGGGTGTGTGATGTTAGCCGTATGGATACAAACATACCGTGTTTACCAAATATATTACTTTGTAAACTGATGCTTTTGTACATAGGTATGGATTATCATTTTAGTCATTGGTATTTCAATGTGGTGTTTATTGCATACTGGTTATATTTTACTGTATTTGTGGTGGCTTCTCTTCATTATACGGCTCATATGTAACTACTTGCCTTGAAACTTATATTGCACCCCTCTCCCTTCTCTTTTTTTTACCATCAGTAGTTTTTCATGTGCTGATCATCTCTGCACCATTGTCTGTATCGTCCACATATATTTTTTTTATGAACAATAAAACTTTTGAATATATTCTGTATGTTGCGTTTGTTGAAAAAAAACTCTTGTAGGTAGTATCTCTGTAGGCACACCTGGTGCATTATCAGGCGTACCGTGATTTTTATAGGGTAACACTTCCCACTTCAAAAAGAAGGAAGGATTGAAAGAGGAGTCAGGTAAGAATTTCTGAATCTTGACTGTCATTGGAGGAATACATTTTACTGCATGCCACAAATTTCTGGGGAGCCCTTTCCAGAGAACTTGACGAATAAGAAAAAAAAAAAAAAAAAAAAGTGTCTGAAATCTGTTTAAGAGGAGAATGCACTTTCTCCTGACAGACAGCACATGGAACACTGATGGTAGCTGAGAGCGGTCAGAGTTTTTCACGAACCCGTAGACTTTCATGACCGATTTTGAGCGGACATTTGAATATCGGACAGGTTTTCGTGATTTCGGATGGATCACTCTCCAAGGAAAGATTTGGACATGCGAACAGCCCCATCGACTGTCATAAGTACAAATGCTAACATATCACCAAAATTCAGAGAATTCATGGATAAAATGTTTTTGCTTCTACATTTGTAGGAAGGGGTTTACAGAAAACGGAGGACTATGCATTAATATCATAAAATATGGGAGACTTGGAGGAATTACCATGGAATGTTAATATAACCGTTATTGGGCTGAAATGTATGTATATTTCGATGTCTGTTCCACCTCCTGTTGGGCCACACGGGCGAACAAAAATGCTTCAATACATACGATATATTTAGCTACAGATCTGTTTTATGGCAATGCATAATGAGGTTACCTTGACATAATTTGCTGTTGATCTCCATTTATATATTCTC
>VIAB01005968.1:84131-106786 GCA_009801035.1 Oophaga pumilio
CAGCACACACCCATGGTTCCTGTGTCCCCCAATGAAGCGATAGAAAAATATCAGAACCACCATTTTTATAGCTGATGAATAAATTACCTACACAATACTGCTGATGCAAAGCTTCCTGTCGACCTGTGTAATTCTCTGCAGCACTCACGTGGTGTCTAGCCAAGTGATCACTGCAGCCAATTATTGGCCTCAGAACTGACGCGGAGTTAAACAGCACAAGTTCGCTAGAGTCAGTGATCGGCTGAGAAGTAACGAGACAAGCAGGCGCACAAGTGCTGGAGCGACAGGGGGATCACCAGGTAAACAATGGATGTCATTTGGTCCCTATTAATCATAAACTAGGCGTCATAAGACAACAGAGGGCGTGACTACACAGATTTATTACCTCTCTATTTTTCGCCTCACTAAACTGCTGCAATATCTTCTGTTCTTGTTGATTCACAACTTCCTGGAGTTCGCTGATGCACTGCAGGAAAAAGCTTTGAATCAGACATTATATATCAAGTCACATCACTGGCACAATAAAAGTATACAGCTAATAGGATCGCAATAACTGTCCGGAGACTGTTTTTTTTGCAGTACACTGATTGAAAAAACAAATTATTCCTTAAATCTACAATAAAAATGGGAACGTCTCCTGATGGGATAAGAGGTAAAGGATCTGCACAGTCACCTTGTGTTTCCTGTTGATTTTCTCATCCAAGAGACAATTTTTCCTTTTCAGGTTGCCAAGCTCTTCCTGGAGGACATGGATTTCAGACGTATGATGAAAATTTTGACTCTTGATTTCTTCTTTTAGAGATGATCTGAGAGAAAATAATTCAACAGAAAATACCATCAATATATTTGAGGAATTTCAGAGAACAACATGGAGCAAGAACATGAATAGAAGTTATTACAGAAACTTACAAATAATAAATCTGCAGATCCAAAATATGCAGAATATTATAGAGAAAACGCCAATTAAATGCTTAACATGCTCTTAAATCAAATGCACTTTAAAGGTGTAGCAACAAGTTAATATGTTATCCCATATCGAACTTCCATGGTTCCCAAGAAATGTGTTCTGAAAAGCCCAGTCTGAATGGAGTAGTCGTCAAGTATGTACACATATCTGCTCCACTCATCCTCTATGGCACTGCCATAGAAGACAAAATACAGAACACTTATTTCCGGTAGTCCTATAAAGAATAAATGGAGCGTAGGTGCACATGCTTGACCTCTGTTACATTCAGACAAGTCTCTTTTTATGAATTGATGAGGATCCGAGTAGTCCGTCCCCCAGCAATCAGTATGTTATCCCCAAATCTTATTTTATACTGCCCATTTCAAATACAATTTGTCAGCTAGATGGGGTGGCCAGATAACTACCTGGTGTAGACATACAGTAACTGGTTTAGACTTTAGAACTTTCTTAAAACGGACAGTAAATGTAAGGTCTGGATTCAAAGAGTAGTTTTCAGGCAGAAAATGGCTTCAAATGGTGCAAAATTTTGTAACTTTTCACATTTCTTAGCCAAGTTTTTGAAACATGAATGGAGAGGAGCCAATGGTATGGCTGAGTGCAGACAAACAACTCTATTGATGTAAAAAGTGGCATAAATTACGACAGAAATTAACGCAAGTCTCTGAGGGATTATTAGGTAATCATGAAGTCGTCCATAGCTCATTGTCCAGGAGCGCTGATTCCAGGCAATTTATTAACCTGTGCAATAGACCCTAAGAAAGCATCATGTCCTCCCTCTCACCTGAAGATGGTATGTATATGTGGGTACAGTCTCTGAACAGACACTGGGGCAGAAAACAATGAGATTTCAGGTGTGAAGAGTACAGAACTATGAATGCAATTATAAAGCTGGAACTGTATATCCATGAGAACGAAAAAAAAGAGCTCTCCAGAAAAACATTTAGCACAGAAAAATGGATTCTTTATTAGCCCACGCACAGCGACATGGGCTAATAAAGCGTTCGCCTTTCCACGCAAAATATTATTCTGGAAAGCTGCCTCTTTTTTGTTTATTATATCTAGACAACTGAGTAAATATTGGGTAAATGTCTTTGAGACTTGGCACCCTGAAATGAAATAACTTAGTGCTACTCCACCATTATTATTATGTTTGCTCACATTTCTGTTTTGAAGTCTTTGATAATTTGCTGTTTTTCCTCCATGGCGTTGGATAAAGTGGTGATGAAATCTGTAACAATGCGACTCAACTCACGTACTAGATCTGGTAGATTTTTCTGTTGTGAATCTGGAAAGCAAATCAAATTTCTATTAATTATGTCATGTGGAAAAAATGCAGTCACAAACCAATTGACATATACAGCTTTGGCTTAGAGAGAACCTATCATGATGAGAAATGTCATTTACTGCAGATACAGGGTTAATCTGCAGGTAAATAGTATTAAAATCTTGCCTGGCTGCCTCACTGGAGCAGCGGCTACAGGGGGAAAATAAAGTTACATCTTCCCTGCAGCCTCTCACTTCCAGTCAGCAGAGCTGATACAGTCACTATACAGTGAGTGCTGCAATCACTCCAGGCACTTTGATCCACAGCCTACACTGCGCACACAAGCTACTCAGTAGACGGTCAATGAAAGTGGCAAGGAGTGATAACAGTGGGCTCACTGTATAGCGTCTGTGGTGAGGTGTGATAGACTCCACCAGCTGTAAGACATAGGGCACCAATGATCAAGTGAACACCCCTGGCAAGCTGAGGTGACCAGCACTTCAGGGAAACTACCACGTGTTGGGAGAAGCCTAGGTGAAAGACGTGACCCACTCAGGGCACATTCAGGTCCTGTGGGGAATCCACAGAATCCTGAGCAGGCAGTTGAGTACAGAGGGAGCCCGGATGACAGCATAGCAAACTTTTGTCACTGTACAAACACATGAAATAAGTAGCCAGTGTGACAAGGGCTACATGGAGGGAGTTCCCGTGAAGAAGGCATAGGTACTTGGGAAAAAAAAAAATTAAAATACGCCCAGAAGAGCGCTGACCGATACTAGGAAAGGATGGTAAACAGTGACACGGAAACAACACATGGGAGAAAATAGCGTGAAAAGCAGGAAAAATTATGCCTGCTCTCCAAACCTCCCTTAAACCAAGCCAGGGAGGGTCTGGAGGGGATACCAAGACACTCAGGGCACTGAACTAAAGTTGTGTCCTTGAGCCGAGTAAAGCAGTGGCTTCGATTAGTTGGCTTCCAGCACAGTAGTCAGAAGTGGCTGGAAAAAGGTCCCTCCATTCAAAAGGCGCAGGAATGACCCCTGGGCCACTGAAGATCTCCGGAATCTCTGGTTGAAATACTTCATTTTCGTAAATTATTGAAGTGGCAAACCACTTAGGTAACATGTGATTTATGACTTACCAGTAGATGAGGTGGTTACTGGGAGAACTACAGTGAATGCACTGGTTTTACTCCAGATGCCTTCTGCTTGGGCTTTAGAGTCTGGAAGTTTAAAAAAAAAAACTGGTTTTAAACTTTTTATGTATTAACATATACTGAAACTCAAGGAACAGTGATAGGACCCAGAACACAATCAGCGAACACGAAAACAGGCAATGCCAACTGCTGAGTAAGTGGGTAATCTGCCACAGGCCGTCTGACATTGTTCTACCACAAGAGAACCGGCGCTGGCAAACACCAATCTGACAATCCTACATTGGCTGACAGCTACTCCTGCCTTGATGCACAATGAATGCCACACAATTCACCCTGTGAACCTGTCTCCAGAGTGATGGGTGCTACAAATACCCAAGGAAATCAGCCTAATTCATTGTGAAGCATTGAGATACAGAACTAAACATTAGTATCAGAGAGTCCAAAATAGTGTTTGTAGCGGTTTTGCAAAAAAGAACATAATGCTTCCTTCATGCAGCACTGAAGTCCAGAGAGATTGCCAAAATAACCCGGGATGACCATAAGACCCTCCTGCTTTGCATATGATGGGTAAGAATGAGGTTTATACATACTGAACATGGAGTATATTTTGACTAGCAGTTTTTTACTTGGTGCAAGGTGTTGTAGTAAATGACTTATGGCACCAGCCTGATGATGCACCAGCATATTAATCATGGCTACATCTCAGAAATAGCTAGATCTTTATAAAACTGGACCATAACAGATATTGTGAGAGTCATATTGCTTTACTGATTTTCTTAATATCGTATAATAAAGATGTAGTTTTAGTATTAGGATACCAAGCCTCTAGTTTCCATTGGTTTTGCTGTATGCTATATGGTGTCCTTATCGAGATTACCTCCTTTATTATTAATTGGAGGATTCTTTACACAGTATGCGTCTATTCCCCACAGTTAAATGGTGACTCATGAACACCGTTTTAATTTTTAAAATTAAGTCTCAGATTGTGATGTCATAATCAAATCCTCAGCTGGCCACGGACAAGACCCACAATATTTACACCATGAAATCTTAGAGAGGGTCTGTGCTGCGTGGCGTGAAAATCTGGAGTATTCTTCAATTGTATATTTTCTGCAAGGTTTCAATTGTAAAGTGACTGATGGCAAGTAGAGTGCAGAAACATAAGCTACTGTAGAAAACAGGATCTGTCGCATCTGTGACAGCAGTCAGTGTTCCTGTACAGCTGGCAGCCATGATGTCAGTGGAAAGAGAGCCTTGATAACAGGTGTCCATGAGAATTTATAGACGTCCTACTGAGATGATCTGGTTAAAAATTAGGAAAAGTAAAAGAAAAAGTGCCCAGAACAGTATCTGCTCCCCTCCACAGTACAGAGCATGAGAGGCACAGCCTCCAAACCTTTCTAATCTCGGCAGTGACTGGTGTGATAGGTATTTAGGTCTTTAAAACACCAGAAAAAAATTGAAAGCTGTGCATGACGTTATATCACTTTATACAGTGTTCAATACTTCTGATTAAAGGAGCAGCAATGTCCTGCAGTCCAGAGACTACTGGGATGCCGCTCTACATTAATATTCTCTGCTGACCTGCTGCATTGACATTTGTAGTCGTCAGTTCTTCATACTTCGATTGTACAAGACTCCGACCAGGTGTTTGTGTCCCAGGTAAACTCTCCATTGCCTACAGGAAAATATTACCACCATATTATACAACCAGAATCCAACATTGGGCAGAAGTGTAGAAATGCTACATTCACAAATATATTTATTCTACATCCTATTGGTCTCATGGTTAATAACACCAGCATAACTGGTCATAGGACCATAGCAGTCAGAGAGCAGCTTTAATTTCTTACAAGGTATTTTTCTCACAAAAGTCAATGCTTCTCACAACTTTGACCACCCACAACTACTAAAAATGGGTCCCGCATTATCCTCCTCATTTTGGGGGGGATTGTATAGAGTGGCTTTGTAGCACATGAGAATAGTTGCTCCATTCATGTCTTTGGGAAAGACAAACATAACCCTGTGATGTACTCCGCTACCGCCATCAGATCCATAGGCACTGAATAGAGACAGATGTCATGTGTTACCATGTCCCTGTATTCAATCCTAAGCATAGAGAGAATGAACAGGATCTGGACCCCCACTCCCGTTACTAATAGAGCGCCCATATTTCTCACCTATCTTATGGCTATAAAGGGCTTGTCTATAACTCGTACAGCCACTCCTCAATTGCTATATCATCCCATGTAAAATGAATAGAGCCTGCAATTGCCACCGGCACAGTTTCCAAGATCTGTCAAGTCTCCCAGGGCTTGCATGACATTGTTTTGTCATGTGAGCCCTGCAGCCAGTTAGCGACCACAAATTGGTCACTACACGGTCGCTTCTTTCTGATGAAACTGATATCCAGCAGAAAAGATAGCAGCAAAAGTTCTGACTTCCTCCAGATGGAAATTTAGTCCGTAGGAAGAGAGCATGAAGTGTGCTGTTTGGCAGTAGAGATCACGTGAACATGTTAGGAGAGCCCTGCCGCTAAAATTGCTGGAATGGTGCCAAGCAACAGAGATGCATACAGTCTGTTTTTACTGTATATGGGGGGAATATAGTAATCGAGAAGGGTGAGGAAGAGACATAGACTCTAATTGCAGAAATATATCACTTACTGGGCTGCTTGCTGTTTTAATAATATCACTATTTTATCAGCTGGTGTCATACTGACTATTCATGATAGGGAAAGGGGCCCTAATTATTCCTGCTCCCAAAGGTACCTCTAAAAGTGAGGAGGTATGGGCAACCAGCCATACTGTTCTCCTGTTATTCCCTAAGCTGCCCCCTTCCCCTTCCCTCAGGAGGCTTGGGACAGAAATGCTAGTGTATCAACACGTATGACACACAGGGATAACAGAAAGCAAAAAACATACAAACACTCAGGTAGAGAGGTATATAGGGAAGGATAGGAATGGATGAACCAAATGGGAATAGGACAATGAGGAAAACATACACCCAAAAACAGCCCGCAACAATCTCCAGTAGCAACAATGATCTCCAATTCAGCACAGTGTCTCCAAGGAGTTAGGAAGAAAAGCTTTCAATGGCAAGGAAGAGAAGGACTGTCCAGGATTTATAGGGAGAGGAAATGACCAGTCAGAAGCAGCATGTTTCTGACCAGCATAGAAAGGGTTTTTAACCTCTTCAGCAGCAAAGGAAACCAAGTACATTTAATATGGTACACAAACACACCAGCTAAATGGAAGATCTGCAATTCACAATACGCAGTGATCTTCTAACCCCAGATCTCCCAAAAGGAGATTGTCTTTAGAAGAATGTAGTCTTCCATATTCATGCGCTCTGTGTTACCCAGTCGCCTCCGCTGATTGGCATATTATGCTTAAGCACAGCGTACACAGAAATCTGTCAGTGGTATGGGTGGGGTTATACAAAGCTCAGCATTTAGAGAACTGGTAGATCGGCAGTAAATAAAACTATGAGTTTATCAAAACTGCAGCAGGCAGCCCAATAAGTGACACATTGATGGAATCAGCGTCTCTGCCACTACATCTAGTTGCTCTCTGCTCCCAGATGAGATAGCAAAAACCTGGTGACAGATTCCTTTTGAAACTGTATCACACCTGTGCAAAGGTTACATTTCTTACTACAACTTAGCATTATTCATGTCAATGTGGTTGAGCAGCAATACTCTACACATCTTAAGCTGGTTTTGGAAAAACAGTTTTTATAAATCTATTCAACTTCTTGAATTATTAGTTATAAACCACAGGGCGCTGCCTTTATACAGTACGTTTCTTAAATTCATCGTTTTTTTATTTTTTAATTATATGCTTACTTTTAGTATATTACATAAATTGATAAAAAGGAGATTTCATACCTTGGTATTTGCAGATTCTTTCAGATTCTCGACCAGTTCCAGCATGTGTGACTTGATTATGGACACTTCTGCTGAGGAGTCTGCCATTTCTTTGCACAGTGTTGAGATCTTGCCCTGAGCTTCTCCCTGAGAGTGAGACAGCTTCTCTTGTAAGTCGCTCACTTCTTTTCTGCAAGTAAAGCACAGATGAATATCTACACTTAAATTAACAGTTTGTAAACTATTATAATTTATTGTTTTGGATATTAAACAGCTGGCAACTTGGCAAAGGGTACATCCTTGAAAACAGAGAACATCCTGCCCAGAACCCTCACACAAAACATTGTTTCCATTCAAAATCTCTCTACCCGCACAAATCTGTGGAGATTGTTCAAGTCCAGGACGGGTCAGAGCAGGCCATCCTTCTTGGAAACGCTCCACATATGTAATGAGGACAATGAATGATTGTAGCTGAAGGTTGTGGATGGCTCGGAAGAGGGCGAATGTTCGAGGTTGAGCCAACAGAGGGGAAAAAATGAAAGAATCTGTTTGGAGGTAGAAATTCATAGTCAATCTTGGAGCCCCAGAGATACCACATCCTTGACTGTTGAGTCGCTCATGTGAGCCAACGAGATGTCACTGAAGGAGAAAAGAGTTATCCCCACCCAAGAAGGTGATACAAGACCTTCATGTAGTGGAGGATCTGGAAGGGAAGGGCTTTGTGGAATTGGGATGCGTGTGCCACAAAAGTTTGGGCTTGAACAAGGGCTTCCTGGAGGGTAGTGAAGACTTTATGGCCTCTGCATGAAAAGGGGTCAAGAAATGAGTGAAACTTCTAGGCACGTCTAGATGGCAGAGTGCATCTACGTTTTTAGGGAAGCCGAGCACTCTAGCCTCCAAGTAGCGTCCTTGATTATCTTCTGTCTGCATTTTCCAAAAGAGCCCATCTCCTATGTAAGAGATTTTTCGGATGAGGGGTCAGCGGATCAGGTTCTAAGTCAAGTGGAGCCTTGAACAATCACAGAATTGACTTGAACGTGGGCTGCAAGTTGAGCTCACACAAGAGAAAGCCCACAAAGGAATTTTGAGTCATGCAGCAATTGAAAAGAATGGTCAAGAAAATCCTTCTGAAGAGCCCCAGATAATAACATCTGTCACGAGCTTTTTGTCACCAATCTGAGAGAAGTATAATGAAGAGACAGACTCGGATTGCAGCAATATATCACTTACTGGGCTGCTTGCTGTTCTAATAAAATTCACTATTTTATAAGCAGGTGTCACATTGTGACGGTTCGTGATAGTGAAGGAGCCCTGAACTGTCCCTACGACTGGGGCCCTAGAATGTGTCTAGCCCAGGTCATATATTCCTTGCTGACGCAAGACTCAGTAGAGATAGCACTAAGCCTTCTGCTGAAATGGTGGCTTTTGAGGAGTCAATCAAAATCTAGATTTTAGTCCTGATGAAGAGGTACTTTGTTGAACTTGAAACGCGTTGACTTTGTAAACCTGCTAAAATAAAGATTTCAAGGAAATTATTCGTTGGTCAAATTTTATCAGCATCAAATCAAGTGACACTGGATCAACATATTAGGCTATGGGTTGAACTAGATGGACTTAAGGTCTTCCTTCAACCTTAAATACTATGTACCATATGTTACTTTACCCGGATATGTTTTCTACAAAAGGAAAGAGGTTGTCAAATGTCAAGCAAAGCATGAAACTACTCGTGTGCTTTTACTTGGCAAGATCCTCTACATGGGTGAGAAAGTGGCCTGTTTCTGGTAACGCCACTAAAAAGGAACCAGTTTCCTGGTAAGGAGAAGGAGGATCATCTTTGACCTGGATGGTGTCCCTCACAGCTCGAGTAAAGTCCTGAATGGACAAAGTTAGCTTACCGGGGGAGAAGCATTACCATGCACTATGGCTTTCTTCTGGAAGTCATCCATGGAGGGCAAAAAAATATCTATGCAAAGAGGTCTTAGATGTATCATGAGAGCATCATGCGGAAAGTGGGAGAAGTCTGCAATTTCGGTGTCTGAGGAACCTGTGGTATCGAGTTAGGCAATCGAACACCGACTAGAAAGTCGAGCTGGCAAGAGCTCCAGAGAATCAACATTAGGTTTGGAGAAGATGGCAAAATAATGCAAGGGCCTGGGTCAAAGGCATGATTCATTTGTGGGGCTTAAGTACTGTTGGAGATCCAAGAGGTCCTAGTAAAGTGGGGAGTTAAGGCACAGGGTACAGAGGGAGACTGGCTGAACATATGGAATTCATTTGTGACAGCATGAACAAACAATAAGTAACCAGTGCTATTGGGGGCTAAATGGTGGGAAGGGCAGGTACTCTCCAATATGGCAGCAATCTTGGGGCACGGATGATCAGCGATGTATGACGTTCGCAGGGAGGTACACTACTATGAAGAGCAGTGTGTCCTTCCGGGGATAGTAAATATAAGGTAAAGCATACCCACACCACCTGGAAAAAAAAATTATGTAAGAATGGAAAAAGAAGGAAAACCAGAACTATTCATGCAGTAGACCTGATAAAGGTTATGTCTGTCTTATGGACAATAAGGAAATATTGAGCAGCTTGCTCTGAGCTGCTTGTATATTTTACCAGGTGGAGTCAATGCTAATTCACATAGTGTCGAGCCTTCAAGTGTCATGGCATATACCCAAGGTCCTGTCTACCCATAATGCTATTAACGAGAAAGAATTTGGTTTTATGCTTTTATTTCTTCCTCTATTTATTCCAAAAGTAATAACCTTTGATTTTATCCGCTGATATATGACCATTCCTTTTTCTGGACTATTCCTTTTACTTTGACCATTCCCATGTACTTGCAAACTGGAGACGTTTTGGGAAAAAAAGCAATTCTGCCATTGTTTTTTGGGTTTTGTTTTCACATTGTACATTTTGTGGTAAAAATAACTTTGCAACATGACTTTCCCCGTCAGCACAATTACAATATCAAACTTGTAAAGTTTTTTTTATTGTTCGTTTATGCAAGTAGTGAACAAAAAAATTCTAATATTTGTAAAGAATGGTTTGTATAATCGTTTTTCTGGGACCAATATCTTTTCTTTTTCATTCAATAAGCAGCGTGGCATATTTTTTTACTAATCGCTTTTATTTATTTGGGGAGGTAATATGACCAACGAATTACAATATGTAGTTTACATTAGGAGTTATTTTTTTTTTTTACAAGTTTGATAGAACTTTTTCAGAAGTAGCAATATGCAATTTTTTTAGTGTTTTCTTTGAATGGAGAAAAGGAAATGGTACGAGCCCTTTTATCATGGGTAT
The DNA here is from genome assembly GCA_009801035.1 of Oophaga pumilio. Classification (NCBI taxonomy): domain Eukaryota; kingdom Metazoa; phylum Chordata; class Amphibia; order Anura; family Dendrobatidae; genus Oophaga; species Oophaga pumilio. The sequence goes on from VIAB01005968.1 coordinate 94,693, forward strand.
TTTTGTTTTAAACTTTAAAATCTTTATTTTTACTTTTCACTTGATTTTTTTAACCCCCATAGGAGAATTAAACGTTCGCAATACTAAAATACCACAGTATATAGGTAAAATGATGGTCTACTATAGGAAAATTGCATGTGGTGGCGAGTGGGGCCATCGGTAAATCTATGACTGCAATAGCAATCCATTGGCATCAGACAATCACATGATTTTGGGGAGTAGAGAGTGAAGGATCCTTGTACAGGGTCATTCTGGTGCCACTCACTTCTGTATCTGACAGGAGCGGTGCTAATGAAGTTATGAACCCATATCCCTGCCAAGATACGAGCACAATACCCGCTATCTTGCATGCATCTCAGCAGGTATGTGTGGTCGTACTGTCATCGGCACCACTTGGAAAAAAAAAAATCAACACATCTAAATTAATTAACTGTTAGGTTTATGAAAACGCAGCAGAGTGAAACACAGTGAGAATTGATCAGAGCCGAGTCAGTGTTTCTTCACAGACAGACATGTGGAACTAAGCAACATAAAGCTGCACCATAGTGGTGCGGATAATGAGTCCGTGGATAAAATATCTTGTTCCTGCACCTTGTGATGCTCCCCTAATATGTGCAGTCTCCTCCCTTTGGGATCACCCCCTTCACTGTACGCTATGTCCTAACAGATGTATTAGCAGCCATACCACAGCGGGCATGTGACCTCCCAATACTTCTTCCATGAGTCACCAGCGCTCAGTACAACTGATGCTAATAAATTGCAGGAATCACGACATTTAGTGGAGCAGACCTGCTTACTGCTAACTGTGTCTGCTTGTCAGTGAATGTTGTACTCTCACCTGCCAGGGGCAATTCTTCTACAGCTCCTTGGCTCCGCTCTCAGCTTCTCAGTGTTCAATCCCATGCGATCTACACGCATGAGACTGATTTTAAAGAGTAAAAATGAACTTTCAGGCGTCAATGACGCCCGTAGAGGCGCTAATGCAATCTTTGGCTGACGTAATCTTTTAAAAGCTCATGCTAACATAACACATTTACATTAAAAAAATTAAACATTGAAAGAAAATTCAGTAAGTCAGTAATTACACTTACTGCAGTTCTCTGATGGTATCCTTCAGACTCTCACACTGATAGTTCCTATCCAGCACAGTAAGATGATGTGATTTCAGCTGGGATTCTGTCTCTGCTACCTGCTCCCGACAAACAATGTTCTCCTGCTCAAGAAACTTGGGGAAAAAGATTTTTTTTATAATATATCTATCTATCTATCTATCTATCTATCTATATATATATATATCACTAGCATGCGGAGTGCAGTGGTAAGTCTATTCCGTACTAAGGTATGGGAAAGGCAGGAGTAATATGGCACCACTGCATTCATCATACCACTGTAAAGGCCTCTAATGGAAACAGGAGCAAAGGAACCTCGATTTGGGAAGAGGAGGCAGTGGAAGGAAAAACGCTGGGCACTGGGTAGATTGTACATGAGAAATATACAGTCACTGTTCAGTCCCAGGGTGGAGTGTCACTTAAAAAATAAGCCATATTGCAATGAGCAGTCAGTTACCTCAAGACTCTCGGTGTAATATGCGACTTGGGAAGCATGTTCTTTTGCAAGCATCTCCAGCTGTTTCTGAAGGGCCCGATTCTGGTTTACAGCATCTGACAAATCATCCTCAAGCCTGGTTCAGCACAAGGAATAGTGTTAGTGTATTAATGAGATTAGCAATATTACGAAAAGCTGAAAGATTTATCAGGGATAAAGTTATACACCACAATTGACAAACTATTTTTTTCTATCTAGAGGAGAAGTAAACTAGAATGATATAGATGAGCTATTCGTATGCTATCCACACCAGATCAGCAGAGGTCCAACACCCGGCACCCCTATCGCTCAGCTGTTGCCAGCGTCGGCAATATGTAAACAGGGTATGGAGCAGAACAGCACAGCTGTCGACACCATTTATTGCTGCTCATGTACTGCAGATCAGCTCTTAACAGTACATTACTTCGCAATTGGGCCCACCTGCTAATGACTTAATAGCTCATCAGTCAAGAAAGGGTTGATAAAGAGTAAATTTCTAACATTTATAATTGTAAGATTCATTTAGTTGGGTTTTCATTTGTGTCCAACACATTTTTACCTAACTTACTTATCAAGATCAGCTAGTTGCTATGTGTGATGTGTATTCAGCTCTGGACATTATTGGGATTAGTGACTCCTATGCTGTGTAGATAGGGCTAAGCTTCTGCGCACGATCACAGGTTATCCGGTTTGTATGATATAGTAAAATGTTGTAACGGGCCTGTTGGCACCATTTATCTAGTTATCGTCGGGGAGAATGTTTTAGCAATAGTTACTTTTTGTGAGGGTTATTTGATTATTTTTTGAGAGTTATTTGCCCACCTTTATAGGTTTCTTTGAAAATCACCTGTATGACATGTAGAAGATGAAGACAAGAGTGCTACATTCTCTAATGCAGGCAATAACAATAACTAGAAGACTTATCCCCAAAGGGGGTGGTGAGGGACATTTAGTACCAACTTTCAACCTCAGTACTAACACAACCAAAAAGTAGAAAATTGAATTAGACTTACCGGTAATTCGGTTTCTACTAACCCACCACGATAGCACACCTAGAGGATGTTAACCCTTTACTAATAGGGACAGGAAATGACAAAGAGGTTAAATAGCCCCTCCCTCATCCTCCCCCTCAGTGTTATTACAAAGGACCACAGGAGAAGACATGCTTCAAATTATATTTATTTTCTTAAGAATGTGAACGAAGCCAAAAGGGAGGGATTACTCCTGCTGTCGTGGTGGGTTACTAGAAACCGAATTACCGGTAAGTCTAATTCTATTTTCTCTGGTAACCCCCCCACGACTGCACATCTGGTGCAGTACCCAAGAGTAATCTCTAGGGAGGGACTATGGCTCTAAGGACTTTTCTTCCAAAGGCCAAATCTTCTTCCAACATCAGGTCTAGCCTGTAGTGCTTGGAGAATGAATGGATAAGGGACCAGGTAGCCGCTCCGCATATTTGCTCTGTGGAGGCACTGGCCTTCTCGGCCCAGGAGACTGATGTTGCTCTGGTAGAATGGGCCGTAAGCTTCTTTAGTGGAGGAAGGTTCTGAACCTGATATGCCTCCAAGATAGCTCTCTTTATCCAGTTGGCGATTGTAGATTTGGAAGTTTTATTCTGACCTCGAAAGTGAATGAACAAGTTTTGGTCTTTCCTAATTTCTTCCGTTATTCGAAGATAATGGAGTACTATCCTTCGAACATCCAGTGTGTGGAACTGTTCTTCCTTATTTGTCGGTTCCTGGTAGAAGGAGGGTAGAATTACCTCTTGTGATTTGTGGAACTCTGAGACAACTTTGGGAAGAAATGAGGGATCTAAACGTAGAACGAATCGATCCTGTAAGGGTGCGTGCACACGTTGTGAATTTGCTGTAGATCCGCAGCTGCAGATCCGCTGCAGATCTGCAAGTGATTTACAGTACAATGTAAGTCTATGGAAATAAAAAAATCCACACCGAAATGCAGCGGTTTATTTTCTGCAGCATGTCAAATCTTTGTGTGGATTCCGCATTGTTTTTACATTTATTCCCATATAGGAATCCGCAGGTTTAAAAACGAATGCCAAATCCGCACAAAATCCGCAGGAAAAACGAGCGGATTTTGACCTGCGGATTCTGCCAAAAATAGCAGATTCCGCGAGGAAAATTCCGCACACGAATCCGCAACGTGTGCACGCACCCCAAGAACTTCATGAAGGGCTCTTTAATTGAGAGAGCTTGTATCTCACCCACTCTCCTGGCTGTAGTTACCAGGAAGGTGGTTTTCCAGGCGAGTCTGTCTACGTCTATTGATGATAAGGGCTCAAATGGTGGTAGTGTGAGTCCTTTCAAGACCACATTGAGATCCCATGATGAACCTGGATTCCTAGCTCTTGGACATATGCAGGATGCCGCTGTCATAAATCTTCTGACCCACTGGTGGTCGGCTAATGTTTGGTCAAAGTATGAAATCAGGGCCGCCACCTGGACCTTGAGGATGCTAGGTTTGAGACCCTTTTCCAGTCCTTCCTGCAGAAAGTTCAGAATTCGGGCTAGATTTGGTCGGTGTGGGTCAGGTCGTTCAGGAGCACTTCATGTCACAAAAGGCTTCCATATTTTATGGTAAATTGAATTATTCACTGCCTTTCAGCTTTTTTGTAGTGTTCTAATGACCTTCTCTTATAATCCCCAGGTCTTGAGGATTGAGAATTCAGAAGCCAGGCCTTCAGATGTAATCTCTCGGGATCTGGATGAACTATCGTCCCTGGTAGAAAAGATTCTTGACCGAAGGTAGTGTTATCAGTCCCTCTACCCTTAGGTTGGCCATTGTCCCGAACCAGCTTCTCTTGGGCCAGAACGACTATACAAGAATTACCCTGGTCTTCTCCCTCCTTATCTTTTGCAGAACACTTGGTAGAATTGGCAAAGGAGGGAAGGCATAAGCTAGTCTGAATGTCCATGAGTGGGCTAGAGCGGCTACACCTAAGCAGGGATCTGTTGCATTTAGAGAATAATATTGATCCACTTTTGCGTTTCGAGCACTTGCGAATAGGTCTACCTCTGGGTGGCCCCATTTTTTGGTTAGTATTTGGAAGACCTCGGGGTCTAGGCCACATTCTCCTGGATGAATCTTTGTTCTGCTCAAAAAAATCGGCTTGTATATTTACTGCACCCCTAATGTGTAGAGCGGACAGGGAGAGAACGTGTTCTGCCCACAAAAATATTCTGGTTGATATTGCTTTCAGATCTTCGTGTCTTGTACTCTCCTGATGACGAAGGTGAGCGACTGTTGTCATGTTGTCCGAGTATATTTTGACATGGGTATCTTGAAAGATCTACTGCTGCCTTGAGGACCTCCTCCACTGCTTTCAGCTCTCTGAAGTTTGAGGAACTCCGGTTTATGTTGTCTGGCCAACAACCTTGGAGAATGATTGGGATACCGTGGCTCACCATCCCTTCCCACTGGCATCTACTTTTATAGTGACCGTCGGGTCTTGCGTTCAGGCCATTTCTTCGCTTGGGTTCTCTTTCTTTAGCCACCATGTCAATGAGGATTTTACAGGAGGTGGTATTCGGATTTTCTTGTCCAAAGATACTGGGGACCCGTCCCAGTTTGTCAGGATGTGAGTCTGTAACGTCCTGGTGTGAGCTTGTGCCCATGATACCATCTGGATACAAGATGTCATGGATCCGAGAACTGACAAGGCCCCTCTTAGCGATATTGTTGTCCTGCTCTGTAACATCTTTATCTTTGCTTTTAGCAAGATTTGTTTTTGTCTGGGTAAAAACGACATTTGGCTGTGTGAGTCTAGCAGGACTCCCAAGAATGTTTTTGTAGTTGTCGGAACAATGTCTGATTTTTTGTGGTTCACTATCCAGCCCAGAGATGATAAGATCTGAATTGTCGTTTGCAGGTGTTCTTGTAGCATGGGAACCGTGGGGGCTACTAACAAGAGGTCGTCGAGGTATGGCACTATGCATATGTGTTGACCTCTGATGTAAGCCATGACCTCTGACATGATCTTTGTAAAGCTCTGAGGGGCAGAGGATAGTCCAAATGGGAGGACGTTGAACTGGTAATGGTCCATGCGTTCTCCCTTGGCGATTGCAAACCTTAGGAATTTCCGATAATTTGGATGGATGGGGATGTGATAATATGCATCCTGAAGGTCTATGGTTGCCATGACGAAATCCTGTCCAAATCAGGGGGACTGGACAGATTCCATCTTGAATCTTCTGTATGCTACATATTGATTCAGAGGTTTCAGGTTGATTATGATCCGATGAGACCCGTTTGGTTTTTTATGAGGAACAGATTTGAATAATGTCCCCTGTTCCTCTCGTTTTCCGGGACTATGGAGATAATGTTTGCGGCCAGGAGGTCCTCTGTTCCCGCTATCAGTGTGGACTGTAGCTCTGGGGAGGCGAGACTTGTTGTCTTTTTTGTCTTCTGAGGGTATGAGACAAATTCTATTTTTGTCCCTTCTTTGACAGCTTTTAAATTCCACTGATCTGAGCAAATCTTTTGCCACTGTGAAAGGAAGTTTGAGATGCGACCTCCCACCTTGATGGCGTCATTGCTTCCTTTGTCTTTGATAGTGGGAAAGAAAAAGATTCTTGTCCTTCCCCCCCTTTTGGGTAGCTCCAGCGCCCCGACTTGCCCTTCCCTTGATACTGAGGTGTTTGTTCCTGCTGTAGGGCGGAAGGGTCTTTTCCTAGTGTTCCTAGGCTCCGGTAAGGACTTCTTTCTGTCCGACACCTTTTCTAGAAGTTCATCTAGAGCTGGACTGAACATGTATCGCCCTTTGAAAGGGATAGAGCATAGTTTCATCTTTGAAATCATATCTCCTGTCCATGATCTCAACCAGAGTGCTTGTCTCACTGAGTTAGACAATCCTGATGCTCTTGCCGCCACCCTTAGAGATTCTGCGGAGGCGCCTGCTAGAAACCCTGTCGTCTTCTGGAGGAGAGGTAGGGAAGTCAGGATGTCTTCTCTGGGAGTTCCTGTAGCCAGGTGTTCCTCCAGTTGTCCCAGCCACCGGTACATTGATCGGGCCACACAGGTGGATACCGCATTGGTATTTAGTAGGGATGGTGAAGTTTCCCATGACTTCCGTAACAGTCCATCCATCTTACGTTCTAGAGGGTCTTTTAACTGTGATGCATCCTCAAACGGTAGTGTGGTCTTTTTAGCTACCCTGGCAATTTGGACATCTACCCTTGGAATATCTGACCAGCATGAGGCTGTCTCGTCGTCCACAGGGTACCGGTCCTTCATTTCTGCTGGGGTGGTCAGCCTTTTCTCTGGGGTTTCCCACTCCTCTAGGACAAAGTCTCTGATGTTTTTATGTATTGGAAACACCTGTTTTTCTCTTGGAACGGAGTCCCCCAAACATCTCCTACTGTACCGTTTTGGGCCGTTTTTTCCTCCTCAATTTCCATAGTTTTCTTTACTGCTGTCAGTAGCTCTTCTATGTCCCCTGAGAAGTAATATCTCTCCTGTTGGGACTTTGACACTGGGATTAACTCGCCCTCTTCTAGGGGTTCGTCCGGGATTGAAGATTCATCCTGAGATTCATCGTACCCTTCCTCCTCTAGGCTACGCTTCCTCTTTTTTGTATCTAGAGGGACGCTCGGAGAGGGGGTGGGCTGGGAAAATGCGGCCAGGGAGGTTTTGATCTCCAGCTGTATCAGGCCTTTAATCTCTTCCATCAAAGATGGTTGCTCTTCCCGGATGACCTTCTGCGTGCACTCTTTGCATAATGACTTTTTATACGAAGAGGCCAACTTTTTTGCACAGACTGCACATTTCCGTGAAGTCTTGGGCTTGTTTCCTGATGCAGGTTCCTTGTCCCCTACAATAAAGGTGAGAAGGAATCATAAGTTTCTTAACCTGCACCAGGGAATGGACACCCAATGCCAGCCTACTTACTGGGACCGGGATGGTGCTGGGATCTGCAGATGCAGAGTGAGCGGACTCTGAAATCTCCATTGCTTCACCACACAGTGGTCCTACCTTAGATGTCTTCCTGCCCAGGGCACTTAAATAGGCGACTGGGCTGCAGCACCTGTCCTCTGATTAGAGGCCCTCCTCCTTGTCCCGGTGTGTGTGTGTGGGGGGGTATAGGGAGAGCCCGCCAACACCATCTGCGCTCCTCATCCTGTGTCAGAAGCCGGCCGGCGTCTGACGTCACTTCCGGCGCGACCGGAAGTCTCTGCGCGTGCATGGCGAGACATTCTGGTCTCAGCACTGAAGGAGGAGAAAGGCCGGAGGGCTCAGGGAGGCCTCCGAACGCGGCATTCCCCCAGACCTTGCCCAAGGACGCGGACTTGAGGAGGGGTCCCGAGTACTGAGGAGACGGGAGCAGCATATGGGGAAGAGAGGTGAGTCTGCTCCCCAGCTTAATCTCTTTTCCCTGGTGACCGCCGCCGGCACAGCACACCTAGGGGGAACCTCTTCATCCCTAGTAGGGACAGCAATGAACACTGAGGGGGAGGATGAGGGAGGGGTTATTTAACCTCTTTGTCATTTCCTGTTCAACATCCTCCACGTGTGCTATCATGGGGGGGGTTACTAGAGAAAAAAATGTTTCAGAGAGTCTGAAGACAATAGGCCCCAATTCATCAAAGCAATTGTGGCAGAATTGTAAAATAAATTCCTGTGAAAAGTTGCAAAATTTTTATGCATCTTGAAATTGCACAAAAGTGGTCAGACATGGGGCCTTTATTTCTCAAGTCTGGAAGGCTGTCATCTGGGCCTCGGTTCACACTTGTCAAATTCTACATGATCCACTCTATTTCTTTTGCCAGTGCCAGCTTGGGATGTATGATATTGCAGGCTGGTCTGGTAGGCAATATGCATGGCCAGCTGTTGTTGTTCCCATCCATTGGGTCTGCTCTGTAATATCATAAAGGTCCTGCGTCCCCCCAATGCCATTAACAAGAACACTAGATTTTTTTTCTCACTGTAAAATCCCTAGCTAGTTGAATAAATTGAAGGTGAGAGCTCCCACCCTGTCCTGTTATCTTGTAAGGGGTTAGTTCTTTAGCCTATGTGTCTTTTTTCATAGCTCACATATTGTTAGTTACTGCTTTGTTATGGAATTTTTACTATTTTTTTGGTTGTTCTACTCTTAGCACAAAACTGAGCTGTCTAGTGTCTGAGGAGAGGGCATAGCCCACCAAGCAGATCCAACACATTTTTTTCCACTTAGTATCAAGCCTCCTAGTGGCATGATGTATCCTCACCATCAGGGTCCTTCAATGTATTCAACAAAAAAGGATTTTACGTTAAGTAAAAAAATCCAATTGTTCAACATTACTATTACACAGTGTTCGCCTCATAAGGCAAAACCACTTTACCCATAATAAATTATATTCTAAAAGCTTCTCTGGTTACATTACAGAACACCAATATAATAAATATTACATATGATGTACCTGGGCACAACCCATCCAGAGAGGCGTTTAACGTGATCTTGATTTTCACGTCCACTGAAATAAAAATTGAGAAAATTAATAATAAGAAAATAGAATGCTTACACATTAAACCATTTCAGAAAAAGTATGTGTCCAGGTTTTTGGGTTTTTTTGTATTGGAAGGGTCCCAAGAAATAGAATTAAAACAGGGTGTCCCAGTGCTTAGGCCACCAACGATTAGCTGCAATTTGTGGTGCAAAAAGGGCAGCCAGTGCTTAATCCCCCCAGAGAAATTGAGCCTTGGAAAAATCCCAATAAAATCCCAACAAAGTCACTGACCCATCCTCCGCACACAACAGCAATATTACTGTGCGGCTCATACCGAGCAGTCGCCTCATTCAGCTCTTTTTTAAGCAGTTTCATAGATGATTCCTTGGCAGAGAGCAGCTCTTCCAGTTCAGACTTTTCCTCTTTCACTTGCTCAGCTTCAGATTCCAGTGAACACAAGCGATCCATCAGCAACTCTAGTTCTGAAAGACATAATAAACAATGTAAAGGAAATTCGCAAAAATAGTATGAAAATAATAAAAAAAGCGATGGCTCACAAAGAACTGCACTAAGGCTGCATTCACACAAGCCGTGGGCTGCTGTGGTCTTTTCATTGCTCCCTTGCACATAAATTTAGAGTGTTCGGCCACTTTCTCTTGTAAGGCCGGCGTCACACTGCAGAGTTTGATGCGAGTTAGTCGCACGACTTTCTCGCATAAACACCCGGCACAGCCGCCCGCTCTCGGACCCGAGTGTGTGGCTGCATGTATTTCTATGCCGCCGCACACTCGGGTCCGAGAGCGGGCGGCCGTGCCAGGTGTTGATGCGAGAAAGTCGTGCGACTAACTCGCATCAAACTCGGCAGTGTGACGCCGGCCTTAGAGCAGCTAACGTCACAAACTGACCAACATTTGTGTCAATACAACGGCAGCTGGTGGAGAAGTATTTGACGAGACCTGTCCATCAACCTCCTCCAACTGGAAAACATCTTTAGGGCTCACTCACACGAGCATATACATCGGACGAGTGCTATCCAATTTTTTATCAGATAGCACTCGGACCAATGTTATTCAATGGATGCCACTCACCCATTTAAGTCAATGGGTGCGTGGAAAACATCAGACTGCACTCAGATGACATCCGAATTCAGCACAATTTCTGCGGAATCACAGAATGGAAAAGATGGAAAAATGTTGTTCTTTGTCTTCTCCTCACAGTGTGCTCCAATTTCCTCATCCAAGAGATTCGGATCCCACTATGCCGACGCTTGGATCAAACTCTGATCAGAGCTCTGATCATTGGAATAACCGACTCTATTCTCTCAGATGAGAGACTCTACTGTCGTGTGAGTGAGCCCTTAATGCAAAAGACGATTTTCAATAGGAGGAAGCTAATGGACTGGACACGTACTCTTTCACTAGTCATCAAATGGACAGGAGTGATGGTCATTTTGTAAAGAAAGCTTTGCACTATCTACAAAGAGGTCGATTAATTTTGCTGATTTAAAGCAGTTTCCCATGCAAAACCACATGGCCAAGAAGATCAGTCCTGCAGTCTTGCTGGTGAAACAGCAGTTTCCCAAAAAAGGAGAGTAGTAAAAAGACAGCAGCGCATAGTGTTACTGAGGATTTCATCCGCAGCTGTTGAGAGCAGCCTAGAGTTTTAATACACTTTTTGCAATCATGTAATTGCTTTTAACAATTTTTTTTGAAGGTTAATATTTGTTAAATCTGTTAAAATTACAGATAAAGTATATATGTACAACCACCCCAATCAAAAAATAAAGGTAAATCAATAACACAAACCTGAGCCCAGCCGTGAATTCTCCAGTTTCAGCTGATCAGTCTCAGCCATTACCTAGCAGGATTAATCATGTGCATGTAAGGAGTCTGTCATTACAACAGTATCCAAATATGTATAATATATGAATACACAAACGTATTTATTCTGCTGTTAATAATTCACCTTTTCATTTTCTTGAACTGCCAAGTCCCTTTCCATCTTGGCTTCCTCATAGTCTCTGAGAGCCGATTGTGTCTTGTCCTTCATAACTTCAAACAGATGCCAATGCTGAGACATCAGCTCCCTCGCCTGAGAGCACTAACACCAGAAAACAGGGACGAGGGAGAAGGGAAAAACAAACCAAATTGTAGGTAACATGTATTACAAATCCAGAATGAAAAAGATCATAAACAAAAGCCTTGTATTCTAAAACATGCTGCAATTTAAGCTCTTAAACAATACTCCTACAAAGCACTGGATAAACAGCGCACGATTCGTCAAAGCTTTTCCGTCAGAATTCTGCTGTCCAAGCTTTGAAAAGATGCAAAATCTAGGCGCAACTACGAGTCATGCCTAAATTTTGCGACTTTGGTGTTTTCACGCCATTTTGACGGAGCTGTGGAGGGACCGATGATCGGCGTCACAGCTCATCTATTCGATGACGAGCTGCGGTTTTCTGAACGCCAGGTATAGTGCACGGAAGCGCACAACACTCGACAGACGCTCCAGATTCATGAAGATTATAACTGTCACTATTACACTGACACAAGCCTCTTAGATCATGCTCCTGGCATGGTTTAACAGGCTTGACATAGCGTTTATGGGGTTAAACAGGGGTGCAGTCACCGCTCCTGGCAGTAACAACCAGGTCTCCTCGGCTGTCACGTAAGCTGAGCTCCCAGCAACAATCACGCAGGCACAGCTCCTGTGCTGTGCACCATCGCCATCATGTACCCAAATGTCAAAGGTCAGGAACTCCTACCCGACCATGACATATGGGTATGTCAAAGGTCATTAAAGGGTTAATTAGCCTTACTTAAAAAAAAAAGCATCGTCATCAGAACTGTGTTTCTCACGTATAACCTCCCCATGTGGAATAGCCCTAATCATGTGTTCTGGGTGGCAGCTAGATCACTGCAAAACAGTGTTGCCAGAGATGTCCTTCCTTTATAGAAATGTGTGAACCTTGCCATTTATATAGTTCCCAGACAGAAAAATATCTAAAAAAAGAAATTTTAACATTTAGATATAGGAAAGATGTGTATCTTCGTACCGTATTAGCCAGT
>VIAB01005971.1:18896-36684 GCA_009801035.1 Oophaga pumilio
CTCTTACTATGATGCACTCCTGTTTCTCTGCTACTGTTCTGCTAATTTGATTCCTTGTTCGGACCTCTGCTCGTGTTTTGACGATTTTACATCCTGACAATTTTGTTCCGTATCCTACCTCTTGGAATTCACTCGGCTTTCTGACCATCTTCCTGCCTGCTCCACCAGACATGAGCCTCTCCATGAGTGTTGATCTCTGTACAGGGTTTAAAAGTTGAAGGATCTGCTTAACTGAATGGCTAGTGCAAAGCCTGTTGTGGAAGCCCTATTAAAAGTTGTCTTGCTACCATGAATATAGCAAGTTGACAGTATAAGTGGCCAAAAAAAATGGATTACCGGTAATCCCAAAACTGTGATCAACAAATGCAGTGTTTGATCTACTTAGTTTACAAACTTGCAGAGCAGATTCAATATCATAAAACCTTTCAAGCCTAAGCCACTTACTATTTCTGAACCTAAGGTGAAGTTACCAGACCTCTTTTCAGGTGACCATAAAGATGTTTTTACCTGTAGATAAAGCTGTCACCTTTACTTCAGGCTCTGCCCACATTCATCTTGATTGGAGTGCCTATGTGTGGGTCTCATATTTTACCTGCTACAGGACGACACACTGACTAAGGTCTTTTCCCTACCTCCTGATACTCAAGATTACAAGCAAGAAAAGCTGAATAAATGCAGAGAATTTGCATATCACATACATGCCTATCCAAGACAACCCCTCCAGAAAGGCTCCAGAGCCTAGATGGGTCTCTGGATGCCCACCTATACACAGAGGTATTTTCCCATGATGCTACAAAAATTATTCCTCCTTGTTTTATCTAGAAAAATGTGCATGGCTTAAAGCTTTTATTAATTGCGGTTTGGCAGGAAAGATGCCAAAGTGGCAAAAGAACTTGGAACCCTGCGTGTCAAAACAAAACTATGTTTTGTCAGAAACTTGGTCCAGTGGTTTGCCTGAAATATTTATCAATTTTGCTTATGTTTTATTCTGTGTCTGAATCTAAAAAAAAAATACCCCCCTACAGACTTTTTGATCTGCTGATGTGATACCAAACTTCCAAGGGTAAAATAAATAATCTTTTGGTCTTGAATGTCAGGCCATGAAAGATTGAATAACAGTCTGCAAAAAGGGTTTATCAGACTGACTCCATCACCATTTGGGGCAGGTTTTTCAAGTTGGTGAAAAAAAGATCTGAAACAGGGAAGGGGATGAGTGAAATAAGGCATTTAATACAACTCAGGGTCACTGTGAATATCTCAAAAGAAAAGAAGTTTTGGTACCGTGGCTAGCCATTTGAAAAAAAAATTATTGCTCTCAGTGGGGGAAACACTGCCACTGAGTAGCTTGTGATGCCTTTCATGCTAAATAATGCCTCAGCTGTTTCTCAAAATTTTGCTGATGACTTTTTCCAGGTTGTCTATCCTGATGACATGTTGTTTTTTTCACCAGATTGTGAGTCATATATACCTTGCAACATATGCAATGTATTTGAAAGATGCAGAGAAAATTCTTTATCTGCTAAGCTTGAAAAATGTGTTTTTCTGGTTCAAGAAGTAAACTTTCTATGTCTTGTGTGCCAAAGGTTTCCGAATGAATCCAAATGTGTTTTTGGTTCAAGAAGTAAGCTTTGCAACCCTTTCTGGGGTTTGCTAATTACTCTTTTAAATTTGGAAGAAAAATTTCCAAGAAAGCCAAACCATTAGCTGATTTATCTAACAAAGGGACTGATGTGATTAACTGGAAACCTGAAGCAGTTTCTGCCCTCACCAAGTTAAAAGAACTTTTTTCATCTGACCCTGTATTGGTCCATCCTGACCTAGAGAGTCCTTTTGTGATGGAGGTTGATGCCTCAGAGATTGGAGTGGTGTTTTCACAGTGTACATCGCTTTTCACTCGACTCGATTCTTTTCATTTGCCAAAAAGTATTATGATATTGGTAATCATGAATTGTTAGTAAATCAATTGAGTCTTTGAGAAATGGTGTCTCTTCCTAGAAAGTTCCAAACATAAAGTCACTGTTATCATAGACCACAAAATTCAGACACATCTTGAAGCAGTCAAGAGACTAAACTCTGTGCATGCTAGAAGGGCTTTATTCTTCTTTTGGTTTGATTTTGCTGTGATATTTAGACTTGGTGCTAAGAATAAGTCAGTGGTCTGCCTATCCAAAACCAAAGACTCTGAACAAGTTTGTATTCTAACTGAAGTGGTTTTTTTTTAGGAATATGTTCTTGCATGTGACATTTGCACCTGAGCCAAAATGCCCCGACCTCTTACTGTTGTATTTCTATATTCCTTACTTTCAAAGGTCCTTGGACCCATTTCTACATGGACTTCATTACTGACCTGCCATTCTCCAAGGGAAGACTTTTGTTTAAGTGTTGGTGGAGTGGACAGATTCTGTAAACAGTGTAATTTTGTTCCTTTGTCTGGATTGCCTAACTCCCAAACCTTAAATAGGTTATTCAGTAAACACATTTGCATTTACATGGGATTCTGAAAAATATTTTTTTCCAGACTGTGATATTCAGTTTGATTTTTAAATTCTGTAAAGAATTCTTTATTAAGATATTGAATTATCTTTTTCATCTGCTTACAGCCAGAGACCAGTGGTTAGACTGATCGTGCCAACCAGACACTGTCTCATTCCACCCAATCAGACTGGTGGTCAATCTGCTTCCAGCTGAATTAGCTATAAGTAATTAGTATCAAGAGTCCATTAAGACCTTTATTTTTTCTGTAATTATGGGTATTACTCTTGCTTTGGTTCTTTTTCGGCCCCTAAATTGGATACTCTAGAGTAGTGTTCCCCAACCTTTCTGACTTTGAGAGCCATATTCAGCTCTGAGAGAGGGTCGCTAGCCACATCCAGCTCCCTATCCCCTCACAGTAGTGGCAACTAAATGCTCCATTATGGGTACAATGATAACCAAAGATTTTCCACAGAAATCACCCCAAAGAAGTATACCAAGATCCAGGGGTTCCCACAATAACACTATTAAGTATTTTCCCATCAAGTACTTCATTACACTGTCTCATCCAGCTTCAAGCACCTCCCTCCTCTGACAGGTAGTATAATTTTATCTCCTGCATACCATACTTAAATTATCTCTAAACCCCTAAGACTAGTATATTTGCATCCAGATCTGCTCTTCTGTGCAGGGCTACTCAGAAAACTCACCATTTTGAGATGTGCTCTTCATACCTGTTTGCTGGATTTGGAGCTAATGCACCAAGCTGGCAGACAACTACAAGCCACAATTCATGGGACTGTAAGCCACATGGGCCTCCTGAGTTAAAGGTTGGGGACCCCTGCTCTAGAGACTGGTAAATATGTAGACAAATTGAAATTTATCTGGCCTAAGATCAGAGAGAACCTGAGAAGGGCACAGAGCAGACAGATCTTATCTGCTAATAAAAGACTCACTGACGGACCAAGATTAGGTATTTGGGAAAAATATCAAAATCAAGGTCCCTTCCTCTAAGCTAGGACTCAAATTCATTCACCCATATGAAACAACTGAGAATGCAGTAGCCTTCCATTTGAAGTTTCCCCCATCTCTCTGGATACCCAATGTGCTTTACAAATACCTGCTGTAAACATACTGTTTCTCCAGTGTACCCTGTTAATCCTTCTACTTGTGTGTTGGATAGATACAGACTTGAGTATTTGTTACAAAATTTTTTTCACTCTCTGGTAGTGATTGGGTCTTTTACAATATCTTGTATATAGGAAATGTTATAGGCCAAAGGAAATATCTTGAATTTCAGAGAGTGGCATCAATGCCGACAACCTGATCAAGAGGTTCCATTGATAATTTCTCAATAAGCATGTTGTTATGGGTCCTGAGGAGGATACAGTTACATCCACATCTGTACTCTCTCCCTTTGCTTTTTTTGCAGAGCAACATTGTGCATTCATTGCAGATGACTTTGGGAGACAGAGCAGCAGTCTGTTTTTATATTCTGTGATTTGTGGTGCTGTCGAGTCAGTGAGCTTACGTTTCAGCTCCCTAAACTTGGTCATTTTATTAACTCCCTTTTGTGAGCTTTGGGTGGGGCTCACACTATTTAAATCCCTAACATCCTGCCTTTAGTTGCCAGTTATAAGTTTTCTTATCCTGCTTCACTCTCATTTGTTTGCTACTGCTCTGCTAGATTTGATTCCTTTTCTGACCGGCTCGTCTCTTGGTTATTCCACTGACTGATGATTTAGCTCCGGTACCTGGCACCTTTATTGTTGGCTCGGCTTTCTGACCATTCTCTGCAAAGCCCTCTCCACTGGCCAGCAGGCACTCCATGGGCCCAATACAGAGGTCCCTGTATAAGTCCAGATCTCTTTATATAGGCTAAAGGGTGAAGGCCATGGTACCTCCTAGTATCTGCTAGAGGAAGTGAGTGGCCGTGAAAGCCCCATTAAGAGTTACCGGGCTAGCAAAAACAGAGTGACTTGACAGTTCCTCAATATGACCCATACTTGTCTCTACAGATTCCATGGCATTGTGTTGGTTTTTTTTTAATCTGATTCTAATGGGTGTAGCTGTAGCACTTGAATTAATTTTGCAGGGGTGTTAACATACACTTGACCATATAGTGAAGGTCCTAGCTTCTCAACCTACTTTGATGCAGTTGAAGGCCTCATTCAGTTGTCCGTGTTTTTCATTTATGCGGAAAAAAAATGGTCAGTCATTATTGTTTTGAATCTGAGATTTATCAGTGTTTGGTCAGTGTCAGTTTTACTAAAAGATTAAAAAATGATTGACAAAGCTTCCCTTATACATTACAATGTTATCACAGACAGCCCACAAACTGTACACATGCAATTCGTGATTTTCATGGACCCATGGACTTGTATTGGTGACTTTCATCCGTGATGATAGTAAGAAACGGACATGTCTCTGTAATTTCTGCACTAATACATGGTCCGCAAAATTCAAGGACATGTAAACTGCCCTATATACTATAATAGGTACGTTGTCTACACAGATAGAACACAATGAAGAAAAGTGGACTTCTAAATGAGGCCTAAGTATGAGGTACATAGAAGTATTGGGAATACAGAGCTAATTGACCAGGGGTAAATCTTTCAGGATATTAGATGAATTACTCTTAAAGATGTTGATTCTATCCAAAAGTCGTTCATCATTAAAGCTTCCATATTACATTTCTCCACAAATGGCAAAGAGATTGTATACCAGCAATCGGAATGTTCTTTAATTCTGCATTTTAAGTAGATTCACGCTTTCCACGTGATTCAGGAACATTTAGAGCTGTTTTCATTTTCTAGACAGTCACGAAAGCTTTTTATTTGTTTTCTTCTGCAACAATATCCTGTTGTTGTGATGACTCAGACTCTTAGGCCCTTATTGTTGGCTCGCGCTAAGCACAAGGCATCAGTTCTCTTCAGCCCTTCCCACAGTATAAATTCCAGCTCCAGCATTCAGGATTATTTATATATATCTTTTACTGATAATTACAGCATTTATACAAATAGAGCCAAGCTATTAATTAACTACATCATATCTGCAGACTGACTAACCTGACATTACAGTTATTGCAGTCATTCACTCTATGAATATTATTTAATAGATCGGTTAGAGACTAACGTGGCTTGCTATGCATTTATATGGTAATGAGTTCTGCAGGCCATTGTGAAATCATCACCATTATTTCAGTATTTCCTATGGCTGGCATTTTTTCGTGCCCAAATGCTAAATGTATGTGACACTAAAACAGAAATATCTTTAAGATATAATTGTAAAGATAGCATGCTGCTATCAAATAATTCAGTTTAAATGGATATTCTACTTAGACTAATTTCAGATGTGTTCTTAAACCATTGGACTAGTCAATTCCACACATTGGTTTTATGTGCGAATTGGTGCAAGATTTGCCTGCTATTACATAAATGTGCTTATACTCACAGACTGATGGGCTGAATTGGTCCGTGTGCTGTCCTGAGCAATCCATTGTTTCAGTTTAATCCTGTTTCCTCTTATTCTTACCAAGTTCTTCAGAAATAAGATTCAACTGAAGCACATTTCAGAAAGCACCGTTATAGGTCGGCTGAAAGAAGATAGGTCCATAGAGTTCAACCTATAACTTTGCATTTTGATGCAGAGAGGCAAAAATCCAATAAAGCAGATGCTAATTGCTCCATATTAGGGGAAAAATTCCTTTAGGACTCCACATACAGCAATCAGACTATCAATGTCCCATCACAGAATTGAGTACCCATAACCTGTAATATAGCTTTCAAGAAAGGCATCCAGACCCTCCTTGTACTTTCATAGTGAAAAAAGTTCCATAATGTTTAGTTGAGCGTTCCATAGCCTCACTGCTCTTACAGTAAAGAATCACCGTCTACGATGATGATGATTAAAGGGAATTATTTTTGTATTAATAATTATTGATTATATCATCAATTATTTTTAATACAAAAATGAAATTAATGAAATGCTGGCTGTCCAGTTCTCAGCTGTGAGGGAGCCAGGCACCATGTTGTTGTAGTCCACAGCTGTGCTGTGAGCTACAAATTTCCCCTGCCACCCCTCATAGTGTTCAGTGGTGACAGGAGGTCTGGGGAGCGACAAGTGGAGGTCCGGGATGTGGCGAGTGGTGATCGGCAGTCTGATGTTGTACTACGATCAGGCTACCAAGCTATTCTCACTGTTGGAAGAAGTCACAGCCTCAGGGCTGCTCTGAGCTGTTAGTACTCTTTATATGGCAGAGACTTTTTGTATTGGTGAGAACACCTAAGTAGCCTGGTAGTTGTAGTGCAATGTCAGGCTGCCCGAACTGTGATCATCCGCCGCTGTTAGCTCTGCAGTGTTCAGAGCACAGCAATGCCATCATCACACTGCTGTGTTCTGAATACTGACTCATCTCTCCTGCTGTATGTCAGTGTAAGCCTCATTCACACATCGCTACATTACAGACATCTAAAGGAGGCTTTACGTTGCCATAGCAGGGTCCTGTATCTAATCCCATCATGTATGATACACGCCACCGAGCCGTAAATCGAATCCCATCATGTATGATGCAGCCTGCAAAGCCGCATATATAATTCCAAGATGTGTGACACAGCCACAGATCCACGTATCTAATCCCATCATATGTGATACAGCACATGTATCCACGTATTAATCCCATAATGTGTGATGCAGCCTCATTGCCGAGTATTTAATATGATCATCTGTGATGCAGCCCATAGATCTGCGTATCTAATCCAGTCATGGGTGATACAACCTGCACAGCCGCGTATCCAATCCCATCATGTGTGATACCGCCCACAAAGCCAGGTATCTAATCCTGTCATGTGAGCTAGCACTACACTAACTTTTCATGGCAAATTTCAGCAGCTGCTCCCTCTTGTGTTTAACTGTGGAAATTATCAAAAACATTTAAAATTATTTTTCATATTTTATAACAATAAAATGTTAACATTTTTTGTTTTAATTAAAACATTACTACCTTACATTTCTTCAGTTGTTAAGAAAAAATTTGGGGGATGACTCATTTCCTTTAAACATTCTTTCCTCTAGATGTAGAGGATTTTCTCCTTGTCATCAATGCAGGCATAGATGTAAAAAAAGTCATTAGAAAGATCTCTATACTGTCCCCTCAGATATTTGATCTCCTAAACTTCCAGATTTCTTTCTGTCCCAATATGCAGGACATATTATTATTCATCAGTTAAAACCTGTTTCTCCACTTTTCCTGTGCCAGAGTTTAGCACTAAGCCTGTGTTTGTTTTTGCTGCATTTAAAAAAAAACATTCAGAGATATTTATTTTACTCATTTATATATCGCCATTAATTCCACAGCGCTTTACAGACATTATTGGCACTGTCCCCGAGGGGGCTCACAATTTAATTCCTTATCAGTATATCTTTGAAATATGAGGGAACCCACAAAAACAAGGGGAGAACATACAAACTCCTTGCAGATGTTGTTACTCATTTATATAGCGCTGTTAATTCCTCAGCTCTTTACAGACCTTATCATCGCTGTCCCCGATGGGGCTCACAATCTAGATTCCCTATCAGTATGTCTTTGGAATGTGGGGGAAACCTGAGGAAACTCACAGGGAGAACATGCAAACTCCTTGTAGATGTTGTTCTTGGTGGGATTTGAACCCAGGACCCCAGCGCTGCAGTGCTAACCACTGAGCTACCATTCCGCGATATTAAAGAGTTGTAGAATTTTCTGCAAATTCCCCCTTGTAAACATCCAAGACAGTTCTGCTGAATGCAGAACACTTGGGAGACATACCATACAATTGTTTTGATTGCAGAGATGAAGCAAAAGACAATCATTTTTACACCCAAGGGCCTTATTAGTGAGGATCAGACCGCATGTGCTGGATACACTATTTTTCCTTTATCTCCCGAAAGATAACTACTAAAAAAAGGGCCTGACTTTGGGGGATCCTGGCTCTCACTAAGCAGATGAAGCTGATGGATGGAGTAATACAGCCAATTCTCCATGGTAAAAAAAAAAAAAGTGTTCAAAATAGAATTCAAGAAGGAATTAAGTCTTCTAATATGACAAGAGATATCAGCTTCTGGTTGGCTCATATCCCTAGTCATGTTTTAGGGTTCATTAAAAGCGTTGGGCATTGACTTACAGGATAGCTGCGAACAATAAAAGGCACCAGAGTGACAGTGTTCGTCCTTCTAGATAGAAATAATTTGCATATCCGATCATACAGCATAGGACAATTGAAAGGGATTGTCAATAAGTCTGCAGTCCAGGGCCGGCTCCAGGTTTTCGTAGGCCCCAGGCGAAAAAGTCTCAATGGGCCTCCTTTAACATATACCACGATTCATGATGCACAGATACGGCAAAGAAATATAGGTATAGTACAGTGCCAAAGATTTCACTTCTTACATTACATGACTGATATCTATAGCTCAATGAGAAATGAGAATGAGAAAAAAAAAGAATGGATCTACCTGTGGCAAAACATTTTTCTTCCCCTGGTCATAGCATGTGGGATATGAAATTACTTGTATTGAAAGGTAGCTTCACATCTCAGAGACAGAGGAGAGTTTGTGAATACAAACTGATGGTGACCTTTGACACTCTTAATGCTGGAATGAACCTGTCACACGGATATATGACGTTTTACATCAATTAAGGAATTTACTCCAAAGACCCTGTGAGAACATCACAAAACATTACCAGACCCCAATCAGAGGGCAATAAAACTTTCACACTCCTTATCTATGAACTGTTCCAATATTTATGTTCATCTCTATCTCCCATAATGACAGTTCTGCTTTATGTCACTTCTCTTACCTATTGCATTTTTTCTGTGCTGTGTGGTGTATAAATATGTGATTCTTCAGATTTTGTATTAGTCTTTGCCTGATGAAGAGACCTGAGTAGTCTCGAAAGCTTGCAATTTGTTATCATCTTTTCAGTTAGCCATTAAAATAATAATAATAATAATCTTTATTTATATAGCGCCATCATATTCCGCAGCGCTTTACAGTTTAACAGTTTCAAAACACAAGTCATAAGTAACAACGTTAACAATACAGTAATTAAAGCAAAATAAGACGACCCTGCTCGTGAGAGCTTACAATCTACAATGAGGTGGGGGAGATACAAAGTACAGGTGTGTATATACAATGGTGCATTTACAATGATGGTCCAGCCATCTTATTGAGTGAGGGATGGATGGAGATAGTGAATGGGCTACACACACACACACTTACACAGAGAATGACTTTGATTAGTGAATGTGATAGGCCGCTCTGAACAGATGTGTTTTGAGGGAGCGCCTGAAACCATGCAAATTGTGGATAGTCCTAATTTCTTGGGGTAGAGCATTCCAGAGGATTGGCGCAGCGCGGGAGAAGTCTTGGAGTCGGGAGTGGGAGGTACGGATTAGTGCAGAGGTTAGTCGAAAGTCGTTTGCAGAGCGCAGCAGTCGGTTAGGCCGATAGATAGAAATGAGGGAGGAGATGTAGGGGGGTGCTGCAGTGTGGAGAGCTTTGTGGGTGAGAACAAGTACTTTGAATTGGATCCTATAATGAATGGGCAGCCAGTGTAAGGACTGGCGAAGAGCAGACGCGTCCGAGTACCGATTAGCCAGATGGATTAGCCTGGCTGCTGCATTAAGGATGGACTGGAGAGGGGATAGTCGAGTGATGGGGAGGCCAAGTAATAGAGCGTTGCAGTAGTCCAGGCGGGAGTGGATCAATGCTACAGTTAAAAGGTATCAATCACTGAGGACTCTCAACTCTAAATATTTTTCTATCTATAGCTCAAAAAACAGACAATATAGTCCTACACACAGTATTATGGGCACCATATAGTGCTCCATACAGAATAATGTTCTCCATATAAAGCTTCATACAGTATTATGGGCACCACATAGTGCTCCATACCAAATAATGAACCCCATATATTGCTCCATACACAATAATGAGCCCCAAATATTGCCCCATACAGTATATAATAGACCCCGTATATTGCGCCATACAGTATAATGAACCACATATATTGCTCCATACAGAATAATGAGCCCCATATATTGCTCCATACAGAATAATGAGCCCCAAATATTGCTCCATACAGTATATAATAGACCCCGTATATTGCGCCATACAGTATAATGAGCCCCATATATTGTTCCATAAAGAATGAGCCCCAAATATTGCTCCATACATAATGAGCCCCATATATTGCTCCATACATAATGGGTCCCATAAAATGTCCCATACAGTATATGATGGGCTTCATATAATCCTCCAATTTATGATGGGCCTCATATATTGCTCCATATATAATGGACCCTGTATAATGCTCCATACAGTATCGGATGGGCCTCAAAAAGTATAATGTGCCCCATATATTGCTCCATACAGTATATGATGAGCCCCATATATTGCTCCATACAGAATAAGCCTCTTATAATGCTCCATATATAATGTGCCTCATATGATACTCTAGTATATGATGGGCCCCATATATGATGCTCCAGTGTATGATGGGCCCCATATAAGATGCTCCAGTGCATAATGGGCCCATATATGATGCTCCAGTGTATAATGTGCCCCATATATTATGCTTCAGTGTATAATGGGTCCTGTAATTTTTTATTACCTGAATAAAGCACATATTTATATATATCATCTATGAGAATCTCTATACGGGTGCGCCGGCTACATACTGGGATTTTTCTTGCTATAATGGGCCCCATAAATGATGCTCCAGTGTATGATGGGCCCAATATATAATGCTCCAGTATATAATAGGCCCAATATATGATGCTCCAGTGTGTAATGGACTCCATCAATGATGCTCCAGTGTATAACAGACCCAATATATGATGCCCAGGGTATAATGGGCCCAATATATCATGCTCCAGGGTATAATGGGCCCCATATGTAATTCTTCATATATGATGGACCCATATATGATGCTCCAGTGTATGATGGACCCATATATGATGCTCCAGTGTATAATGGGCCCAATATATTATGCTCCAGAGTATATTGAGCCCCATATATGATGCTCCGGTCTATAATGGGCCCTATATATGATGCTCCAGAATATAATGGGCCCCATATATGATGCTCCAGAGTATAATGGGCCCAATATATGATGTTCCAGGGTATAATAGACCCCATATATGATGCTCCAGTGTATCATGGACCCGTATGTATGATGATTTCCATTGATGATTTTTGTGTAATTTTGGCAGCACATTCAACTTTGTACAGAACAAAGTATTCAATGGGAATATTTCATTCATTCAGATCTAGGATGTTATTTGAGTGTTCCTTTTATTTTTTTGAGCAGTGTATGATGCTCCAGGTTATAATAGGCCCCATATATAATTTTCCATATGTGATGGACCCATATATGATGCTCCAGTATGTGATGATCCCCATTATATAATGCTCTAAATATAAAAAAAATAAAATAAATACTCACCTCTTGTCACTGGTCGCTGCTCTGTTCCGGACTCTCCCCGCTCCACCGCATCGACATCTTCCAGCTCTCTGCACTGTGACTGTTCAGGCAGAGGGCGCACCCTAGTGACATCATCGTGCCCGCTGACCTAAACGTCATAGTCAGAAGACGCGTTAGCTGCAGCGGTGGAGCGTGGGCCCCGGCACTGGCACAGGCAACGGGCCCCCATAGCGCTATGGTATCCCTGACGGTGAGTTGGCCCCCATGCCTGCTCAGGGCCCTGGCACTTGCCCGGGTGTGCCAGGTGCTGACGCTGGCCATGCTGCAGTCACTGTGACTACAGACTTGTGAAACCTCGCAGTGCGCACAGTGAGGATTCTCCGGTGTCAGCGCCGGGAAAGACGGTCATGTGACCATAAGTATGTGATATACTGTACATACTCCCGTCCAGAATCCAAATAGACTGTTTTCGGCCTTGCGCAATACACTTGCTTTGAGCCCGCCAAAAGCTGTCTAGTTGGATTCTGGCCGGGAATATGCATATCGCATACCAGCAGTCACATTCCTGACATTCCCAGCACTGATGCTGGAGAATCCTCAGTGCACAGTGCATGCACTGTGAGGATTTACAAGTTTGCAATCACAAAATTGTTTAAATTGAGGAAGCAGGATAGAGAAATATAAAGACCAAAGCTTATCTTACTTGTAAGAAATACTATATTTATCTGTGGACTACTGTATTGTCTTAAAGGGACAAGAAGGCAGGAATTTTAAAGTGGTTGTCCACTACTAGGACAACCCTTTCTTAAACGAAATGTTTGACCCCTGATAAAATAATAAAGCCTATGCTCACCTCCCTCGCCGGCGCCGTTGCAGCGGTGTCGGCACTCACGGTCTCGGGGCTGTGATGCGGTGAAATGACGTGACGCCGGCGCCCAATAAGCGGACAAACTGAACATGAAGAGGAAGCCAGGGATCAGCTGCAGCCCGTAATTCCTCTTCATGTTCAGTTTGTCCAAAGGCGGAGACAGTGACTCCAGGGCTGATTGTCACACGCGCCCGCACCACATTTTTCTGTGTACAATGTAGATTGACAGAAAGCTGCTAATCCGTGGTGGAGACGTTGGACTAGGAGGCACAATGCAGCTTGTCCTTTATTGATAATCTCCTGCTGATGGTTAAAGGGGTTCTTTGATGAAAACAAGTTATCACCTTCCCAAAGGATATTAGATAACTGGGGCCAGCACCAATCGGCAGAATGGGAAACTTGGCCCTTTGTTAGAATAGTGCAGCAGTGCCCATGCCCAACCACCGCTCCATTCATTCCCTGTTTTAAAGATGTCAGAAAAAGCGCTCTCAGTCTAATATGCAATTAGAAGATTCAGTGTTAGTCAGTTGAGCATGCACACTTGTGCTCCATTCTAAGGGTAGGTTCACACGAGTGTATAAAAAATCCAGAAAATTGGGAGGATTTTTTTTTTCTAACTTGTCATTCATGTACAATCCGTTTTTTACAGCAACAGATAGTAATCGTATTCAGGATCATTTACGGTTTCCCGTGATACAGAATTGCAATGTATCCATAAAAATTGGAGGCTATACTGTGGCTTCGTATGGCTATCGTTTTTTTTTTTTACGCACCCATTCACTTGAATGGAAGTCTCATTTGATTTACGCTAGAAACTAATTGCATGCTGTGATTTTTTTTGATTTTTTTTTTAACACGCAGATTTAGTCAGTGAAAAATATTGTTCATCTGCACTGCCCCATTAAATAACATTGGTCCGAGTGCAGTCCGTTTTTTTTACGGCAGCACTCAGACCAAAAATACTGTCTTGTGAACGACCCGCAGAGATGAAAGTGCCTTGTTCTGACAATCAATACATTATCATCTTTCCTGTGTATAGGCAATAGCTTGTCTCTAGAGAACTGCTTGGTCTACAAGCAGTTCATGCTGTATTGAATTAGTTTCTGAAGAGATTTATTTTATTCCATTGTTTTTTGATTTGTCTATTCTGTTTTACAGGTGTGAAGATAGACTTTCTATAAGTAGTAACCAGTCTTACAGAGGACAAGGCAACCTAAATCACAATAAAAGGAACTCTCTTAATTCACCTGTCTATTTATCATCAAGCAACAATGTCTCATCAGAGAACCATTCTTACAATGACACGTTAAACCTCTCCGATTTGACAAACCATGGGCACACACAAGCCATTAAAAGCCAATTAGAGAGCATTTTCTCTTCTTCTGTGAGCAACTCATCTCATCGGTAAGGTTCTTGAAGTCATTATGACGTGTCCAAACAGATAAGTTAATGATGTGTAATCTCCATTTAAAATGTTTTGTACTGGAATAGAAAAAAAATAAAATCGAATCATAAATATATTCCTTAATATCTTTAATTATCAATTCACATTTGTCTTGTCTAGGTAGGTATTGTATCAAAATGGCCCCTACCTTGTTACACGGAGTACTAGACCGTGCAGTAGGAAGCTTCATTGCTGTGATTTGGAGATAACATAAACCATGTACTTCAGACAGACGGGTAGAGTGAGTGACTAACCTGTAGTATTTCCAGTATTAAATCAGAAAGTCAGGATGGACATCAGTGTGAGCAGCCTCGTCTTAGCTCAGCGCCTGTAGTATCTCTAGTATTAAATTAGAAAGGTAGACAGCAGTGTGAGCAGCATCATCTTATCTGAGCACACCTTGTTTTTAGATCTCCAGTTTTGGATCAGAAAGACAGATATGACAGCAGAGTGATCAGCTTCTTCTTACCTCAGCACCCCTAGTATCTCAAGTATTAGATCAGGTAGACAGGGTGGTCAGCAGTGTGAGCAGTCTCTTCTTACCTGAGCACACCTGGTATCTCTAGTGATACATCAGATTAAAATTGTGGACAGCAATGTGATTAGTCTCTTTTTATCTCAGCAACCCAGGTATCACCAGTGTAAGATCAGAAAAACAGGGTGGACAGCAGTGCAAGCAGCTTCTTTTTACATCAGCATCCCTGCCTGTTATCTCCAGTATTAGATTAGAAAAACATGTTGGAGAGCAGTGTGAGCGGCCTCTTTTTACTTTTGCAAGTTTGGTATTTCCAGTATTAGATCAAAAAGTGTTACCTTATCACCCTTGGTATCTTGAGTATTACATCAGAAAGATAGTGTGCACAGCGGCGTAAGCCTTATCTTCTTACATCAGTACCCCTTTTATCTCCAGTATTAGATCAGAAGGAAAGGGTGGACAGCAGTGTGAGCAGCCACGTTTTACTTCGGCACACCTAGTAATTCCATTGTTAGATAAGAAAGACATGGTGGACAGTAGCGTGAGCAGCCTCTTACCTCAGCATTCTTGGTATCTTCAGTATTAAATCAGAAAGACATGATGGACATCATGGTGAGTGGCTTCTTCTTACTTCAACACCCCTGGTATATCCAATGTTACATCAGAAGGACAGGGTGAACAGCAGTGTGAGCAGCCTATTTTTAATTCTCCACCCTTGGTATTTCCAGTATTAAATTGGAAAGTAAAGGTGGATAGCAGTGTGTCAGCCTCTTCTTACTTCAGCACCCATGGAACCTTTACTGTTAGATCATGGTAGACAGCAGTGTGAACAGTCTCTTTTTAACTCCGCAACCCCGGTATCTACAGTGTAAGATCAGAAAGATAGTGGACAGCAGTGTTAGCAGCCTCTTCTTACCTCAGCATTCCTGGTGTCTCCAGTATTAAATCAGAAAGACGTGGTGGGCATCAGGGTGAGTGGCCTCTTCTTACCTCAGCACAACTGGTATTTTTCAGTATTAGATCAGAAAGACAGGGTAGACTGCAGTGTGAGCTACCCCTATCTTCTGTTTTAGATTAGAATATTGATTAAGAGCATGTCTTGCTACACATGATGGAGGGAGAGCTTCCTACTGCACATACTCACAAACACGTGTCCTATCATTCTAGACAGCTTTCTGTTGTGGTACCCAGACAGCAGCCAATATAATTCTACAGTGATTATTTCCCTATACAAAACAAGTGCAATTTGCTAATTAAAAGTATTTATAAAAATTTTTAGGACATTTTATTTTTTGGCTTTTTTTTCCTTTTCCTAAAGAGCACTCTTTTATATAAAGGCTTTGCATACTTTTTTGCACTGTTTTTAATGTTCATTGGCCTTCAAAATGCAAGACTTAGAAAACTTTTCATGTATTCCTCAAATACACTTTCCACTCAGTGCAACTCCTTTACATAGCTTCCATTCTATCCTGGGTGAGTTGGGCAACTTCACCCCCCCCCTCCTACTGTGGTTGGTATTATGCTATTGATTATGCATTATCTGTATGCCTGTGTTACTGTATGATGTTGTGGTGTACTTTTGTGAATGACACTGGTGTTAATTACTTTTCATATACTTTTGTGTGCCATTTACAGATATTTACTGCATCTTATACATAGACTTATTGTTACAGTCATAGCTGAAAGTGTTAGCACTCTTGAAATTGTTCCAGAAAATGAAGTATTTCTCCCAGAAAATTATTTCAATAACACATGTTTTGTTATACACATGTTTATTTCCTTTGTATGTATTGGAACAACACAAAAAACAGAAACTCACCTGTGGCAAGTAACAGGGTGGGCAATATGAAAATCACACCGGAAACCAGGTAAAAGGGGAGAAGTTGACTCAAACTTTGCATTGTGTGTCTGTCTGTGCCACACTAAGCATGGCATACAGAAAGAGGAGAAGAGAACTGTCTGAGGACTTGAGAATCAAGATAGTTGAAAAATATCAACAATCTCAAAGTTACAAGTACATCTCCAGTGATCTTGATGTTCCTTTGTCCATGGTGCGCAACATAATCAAGAAGTTTACAACCTTTGGTACTGTAGCTAATCTCCCTGGACGTGAATGGCAGAGAACAATTGATGAAAGGTTGCAACACAGGATAGTCCGAATGAAGACTAACCAGCCCCAGTCAAGTTCCAAAGAAATTCAAGCTGTATTGCAGGCTCAGGGTGCATCAGTGTCAGCATTTGAATAAAATGAAACACAATGGCAGGAGACCCAGGATGACCCAACCGCTGACACAGAAACATAAAAAAGCTAGACTGCAGTTTGCCAAAATGTAAATAAGTTAGCCAAAATTCTTCAGGGAAAGCATCTTGTGAACAGATAAGACCAAGATATAGCTTTTTGATAAAGAACATCGTTCAACTGTTTATCGAAAATGGAATGAGGCCTAAAAAGAAAAGAACACAGTACCTATAGTCAAATTTAGTGGAGGTTCAAAGATGTTTTGGGATTGTTTATTTGCCTTTGGCACTGGTTGCCTTGACTGAATGCAAAGCATCATGAATTCTGAAGATTATCAACGGATTTTGGGTCGCAATGCAGTGCCCAGAGTCAGAAAGCTGGGTTTATGTCCTAGGTCAAGGGCCTTCCAGCAGGACAATGACCCCAAACATACTTTAAGAAGCACCCAGAAATGGATCGAAACAAAGTGCTGGAGAGTTCTGAAGTGGCCAACATTGAGTCTGGATCTAAATCCCAAAGAACACCTGTGGAGAAATCTTAAAATTGCTGTTGGGAGAAGGTACCCTTCAAATGTGAGAGACCCGGAGCAGTTTGAAAAGCAGAATGGTCCAGAATTCCAGTTGAGAGGTGTAAGAAGCTTGTTGATGGTTATAGGAAGTGATTGATTGCAGAGGGTGTGCAGCCAAATATTATGTTAACCCCTTTGAGATGAAGCCTGTTTTCACCTTAATGACCAAGCCAATTTTACAATTCTGACCACTGCCATTTTATGAGGTACCGTATTTTTTGGACTACAAGACGCACTTTTTTCCCCCAAAATTTGAGAGGAA
>VIAB01005972.1:25044-35744 GCA_009801035.1 Oophaga pumilio
ACTTTGTTAGGAAATGCTAGCTAGCTATATTTTCTGCTTTGTACATTTTGGGGGTTGTGGCTGCCATTTTTTGTTGTGTACACCCCAGCCCAAGTCTATTTCCATTTATAGCAGAATAACTCTAAAATAAGATGAAACTGTGCATGAATAACCTTCCTTTTTAAATGTTGACATAGTATCTGGAATTACTACATCATGAGGTATGGCATTCCATAGTTTGACTACTCTAAGAACCCTTTACGTATAATATATGTAATAAATGTTCCCAGGTCTTTAGCAAAGTTCTTGAAAAAAATAAATTGTGACATTTCTTAGTATTGCTCACTTGCGTATCTCTACACAAGCAAATGCAAGAACGAAACAATAATAGAAAAAGTATAATGTAAAGATTTGTACCTCCCCTGTTCCTGCATTCACTCTTGTTCGGTTTCTAAATACTGATCTAAAATACTGAACAAAATTCTGCCGTGTGAAACTGTCCTTAGAGAAACCTCTCATCCTATTTAATAATAATCTAGTCACTCACCTTTGAACCCCTTTCATCTTTACTATATCCTCTTACCGTGCATAGCCAAAAAAACTAAATTTGATATTCATGATGTAGCCATATGGAGGACTTATATGGGGGTAATATTACATTCGGATCACAGATTTTATTTCTCTTTTTATACATTCTAAAGTCTTGTTTGCTTTTGTAGCTGCTGCTTGACATTGGAGTACTGCTGCTTAGCTTACTTGTAACCAGAATTCCCAATCCATTTCATGTTCTTTTATATTATTACTTTTAGTTTACTTGACATTTATTAATATTAAAATTCATCTGCCATGTTTTTATTCAATGTCACAGTACAGGGATCATGTGCATTGCAATGTCAAACTACAGTTATAATGCAGAGGGGGAAAAAAAGAAAGCACTGGAATGCTGTCAGCTGACAAAATGCGCAAATGGCATACGATTTCACGGATAATGCAAAAAAAAAAAGAGAGGTAATATGCACCACAATGGCAAAATAATGCAGCTTCATAGCACAACTTACAATGGGGTCTTATTCAAGTCTCCATTATTTATTGATACCACTATCTTGCCAAAGCCCCATTATTAATAATATTATTTTCCTTTTAACAACATCAGATGTTTCCTTTCTTTACATCTAAGTGGAAATAGTACTCAGGAGGGATTATACCTGTGAAAAGTAGATGATTAATGTGCTTATCACTTTCAGAATGATGTCTCGTTCCTAAGAAAGGTTCTCAATGCAAATAACAATGACTCCTACATAAATCTAGAGGCATGGAGCTATCCATGCCATCAGG
This sequence comes from Oophaga pumilio, assembly GCA_009801035.1. Classification (NCBI taxonomy): domain Eukaryota; kingdom Metazoa; phylum Chordata; class Amphibia; order Anura; family Dendrobatidae; genus Oophaga; species Oophaga pumilio. The sequence continues at coordinate 26,359 of VIAB01005972.1, forward strand.
ACACTGACTGATTGTCATGAAAGGCTTTCATTACACGAGCAGCACTGACGGCTGTTTATGCTACAGTGGGCAAAGCCAAGGCCGTATTTGGGACGCCTCAAATCACTGTGTATAAAGTACCCAGCCTCCCATCACATTGCAAAAGTTTCCAGCCTAACATATGTAGGTGGGAGAGTGGGAGCTGGGGAATGTGAACTTGATCCAACACTGATCAGTGAGGCAGCAAACCCTCATTGTTCTTTAGATACCGCACATAACTCGGCTCAAGTAGGGATAAAACTGTCTTTTTCAAATAACACAGCTTTTGTATTCAAGGGCCATGCAACTCACTAAAAAACATGGTTTACAAACAATGCATCGCAGACATTTTACAAAGCAAATGTTCCCATTACACACACCTGCCCAAATACAAACGGGTGACTACGTGCCTGTAATGCCAAACCATTACATTTTAACATTAGAGACATGTGGCTGCTAGATCACTTTGTTAAGTAGCACTACTATATCATAACTTGGCAGAGCGTGCCCCATCAGGTCACGGGAAAGGGAAAGTGGGAGCAATATTCGGAAACTTGAGTATTACTTCACATAGATAGGAATGAGTCTAAGGACGTATGGCTATGACCATACTGCGTGCATGGATCCTGTATGGTAACTAATCTTGTCACTATGGTCCCATATTCTAGAAGATTTATCACAAACAAATTGGAAAACTATAATAATTGATAAATATTATACCTTAAATATGTATGTAGGCCTAAATTCTAATATGTGCTATTACCAACATTTATTACTGTGAATTGCAAAACTGATGATAATTATAATCACAATGACTTGATTAAGTTCCATCAGCCATCAAAAAAAATCAGACCCATTAAGTTTTATTCCTGGACATAAAAAAGTGCCTTATTTCTATGAACTGTACAGGAATTTACAGAACCTACTTAAAGGGAACCTGACAGCAGATATATGCTGCCCGAACCATAGGCAGCATGTATCCATCAGACACTAGCTGATTTCGGCCATGTATGTTTTTTTCTAAAATGCTGTAGTGTTTCAGAGGAGAGTCAAACATACTTTAAATGCTGGCTGGGGACCAAGCCGCGTAGGTGACTAGTCAAAAAGGCCTGCTGTCAATGACTGACTGGGCTCTCCTTATACACACATGCAGAGAGAGACCCATCACTTAAGGGGCGCATTCAGGCAGAAGCCACAAGGTATCGGCCTTTCGACTAGTCACCCATGCGGCCTGGTTCCTGGGTGGCTTGTAAAATACATTTTATCTCAAATGCTGCAGCGTTTCAAAGTTAAACATGTGTGGTGGAAATCATACATCCTGAGCCTGATGGGAGACGGGGACGAGTTCACTAAAGGGATTAATCTTGCGAGGAAGGTCTCCTCAGCTTTTTCATGCTCGACTGCTTGAGTGACATGTCTCTCCCTATACTCGCATGAGTAGAAACCTTTTAGTCAAACAGAGCCAAGTGGGGAGAATCTGTTCCCAGTCACTAGTCCACTGAGCAACCTTGTCTCTGGCTCCATCTTTACATGGAAAAGAGCACCATGATGTAGTGGGAGCAAGCCCGATTACAGGTACGTGTCATTTACTATGTTTTGCTGTTTCAATACAATCAGTGTTTTATCAGCAGAAGATTAACACTACAGGACAAGCTGCCCTCATCCATCCTAGTAGAACCACGCTCCCAGCACCGATTAGTGGCTCTGTCTCACTATATAATGTCCATAGAATGCTGTGCACCAGGGCCAAAAATTTTACCGTGGAAAAAATCAATCCTACAAAAAACAAGCCCTCACACAACTTTACTGAGGAAAAAATAAAGCATTAGGACTTTTTCCTTAATAAGTTAATTTTTTTTATAAAACAAATGATGTTATTGTGCAAAAATAATAACACAAAATACTATATACATTTTCTATAGCCAACAATGTACTAACTCACAGTAAAAAGTTAACATGTCATGCTCAGCATATGTTGAATGACACATTAAAACGTAAAATAAAAAGACAGAATTGCTATTGTTTTTTCATTCTCGCAGGAAAATTAATAAAGTTAATCTATGACTTTGATGCCGGTGCCTGTCCGCCGCTGTGTCCTTTTCAGTTGACGGTCGAAGCAGGGCAATTATATAGTAGACACAGAAAACCAAAATATATCTATTCAGGACAGGGCCCCATTTAGTTCGCAGACCAGAAGAGGAAAAAAAGACCCTTAAACCTTTAATGATAACGTTAAAAACTCAAACTCTCAAACATCTAAAATATTAGAGGGTGTATACCAAAATATGCATTATCTAGCAAGAAAAAGATATACGGGTCAGTAAAATACCTATATATAGGCAGGAAATAATGTGAAAGGCTGTATCACCCTATTCCTGCCTAAAGGAGTCCCTACCGGTCAGTGGAGATTGACATCCTAATTTGAAACAGTATTGCACCCCCCCTCATCGGCGGCTGTCCCTTAAGACCCTATAACACCGCTAATATAAAGTGCAGCACAGGTAATACAAATCCAAGATAGACATCAGCATAATGCTACTCGTATCACAATGCTCATGATAAATATCTATAATCATAGACCAATCCCTGACTCCCACATCTAGGTACACAGGCAATATAGACCACTTTAGAATCAGTGTTCAGACAGGGTAGCATGAAAGTTGTAGACACTATCCTAGATAATAAAAAAAAATACTTAGCCTATAGCCAGCTGCATCAGAATTCAAATCAAGATCCCGACGTGTTTGCCGGGTGTGCTGCCAATATGGCCACAGGACGATGCCGCATTGACGGCACACTGCTATACCCCCTGATGAACCCCAGTTCTTCTTTATGGGGTGAAACCTTTTCACTGATAAGGTACCCAGATGTAAATGTTTATTGATGATACTGCCTGTAACTCATCAGTACTGTGTCTGCAATGTGCTCAGCAGTCTGATGATTGCTGATGATAACAACAACTCCCAGAATCTCTTCATCATTGTTAAAGACATACTGTAGCTTCATGCAATACAATGAATAAAATGATATCTGCGATCAGATGTCTTAGTCCAGAGAAATCCATGTTTTTCTTATATGCAAATGAGCTACTAAGATCTATGGGCCCGACTACGATCTCTCAGAAAATTTATCTCCAGATATCATTTTAAATGAAAAGAGACATTATCAGTGTGAGACATGTAATGACTGACTCTTTGCTCTCACAATCACACACAGTGTTAGTTTTGATCTCACTACGGAACTGTGTGTGATTTTGAGAGCAATGTGTCAGTCATTACATGTCTCACACTGGTAGCGCCCCTTTTATTTAATATAGGCTCTGTAGGCAGAGTCTCATGCAGATCGGTGTCCGGCCCATTGCCTGGAACAGCTCATTTACATATAAGAAAGACTGGAATAAGATATCAGATCACAGATACCAAGGTATCATTTTATTCAAATTTCTGTGACCAACATGCCCATGCAGACACTTAGGAGGGACTATCCTACAGACAGATTCCCTATAAAAACATGTCACATTTGAATAGACTGAATGCAGGGGCAGATGGGAGACTAAATTGAGCCTCTTGTTTGGACACAACTTTTGGAGTCATATTGCCATGAATGTAAGGAGTTCAACCTAACAGCACATCTTCCAGTACTGTACATTTACAGCTCAGGGAAGGAATGGGTTAAAGGAGAAATTAAAGATTTCATTTTCGATATGATTTTCATAGTAAATTTAAAAACATTTTTGGCTGGGTTTCAAAATATATGTGAGTATTTGTATATATAAGAAAATCATGAAACAATATTGGCTCCATATACATTTGTGAAATATGTGATGTGGTCATATGATAACACAGGAGCAAAACACAATGAATTCTCTTCATTTGCAGAAACCAGAATGACATTTAATGTAATTTTGCTTTAATACTCGGAGCACTAAGGTAAATATGATTTTAACTACATCCTGCAAAATTGTTGGTCTATTATAAGTGTTCTTATGTATTAATGAGTATAATTCTGATGACAATATTTTTAAAGTGACTTTCCTTACTAAAATCTACTAGTGACCATCATTTCCTCACTGGTAGTTTAGAGGTCTGTACATAATAATCTGCCTGCCCTCACTGTAATAGAAATTAGCTCTAAATGCATTGACCGATTCAGGGAAGCAAAGCTGCTGGGGCAGAGGAGAGCAGCAGCCTGAATACGAAGAGGGGAGGTCGGTCCCAGATTTCTACACACTGCCAGTAGGCACTCTAGATAAACAAGCTGGGCATACCTATCACAGCTAAAACAAAGATAGAGCTAACTAGTAGCCCTGCAGTCTTGGTTGGTACTTTGGGTGGGTAAGTCAGTGGTCTGCCTGCTTTAACAAAGCAGGAACTGCGCTGATAATGCTAATCCTGCATTATCAGTGTAGTTTGACACTTTAGAAGAAGAGGATAGCATTATAGTCACTTGCCTAAAGATCCTTCACCCTGCGGGACTGGCTGAACTGACAGAGACTGGGGCGCTGTCCCTATATTCTCCCTGGAAGGTGTGGGGTTCACACAGTGCTTTTGCCTGTTGGGGAGAGGCGTTAAGTGCTACTGCCAGTGGGGAAGGAGTAGTGATAGGTCGCTTGCGAACAAACCGAGACAAAGAGGCGGCTCCATGGTGGGAACTATGGGAGCTGGCACCCCAGTGAGAGCCACTAAATTCTCTGAATGGGTCTTACTGGGCATAAAATTCTCACCCACCCAAACCAAACTCCACCCTCTCATTAATTTAGTTGGCTAACTGTAAGTAGGCAGAGTTTCGGCCATGGGTGGGAGAGGTTTCTGACGCATTAACGTCATCTTAAATATGTGTTCACCTATTGTGAACCCATATTTAATAGGGATCCATTTAGGACACAAAAAAAATCGTCTCTTTTTGGTGAGCAAAGCCAGGAGAGCCAGACTACCATAAAGAGCTGGACTGCCCATTACTAGGAAGGAGGAGGCACAACATTGCTGCCAGTAGAGGGGACACGGTGTTGAAGAGAGTGTAGGAGAGTTGGTAAAAGGGTCCACCTCTATTAAACTCAGTTGAGTGTGTGTACATGCACTGCTACCTCTACTCTGACATCATGGGCAGCTCCAGGCAGGACAGGCAGGAAGGAGGGGTGGGTGTTGTGTCAAGGACCCCCTTCACGAGATCGATGCAGTTTGCACCTCTGTTACCAAGGCCTATCAGATGTTCATGTCTAAAATGAAGATACCTTTCTCTGATTTAACAAACCCATTAAGAAAACTGGCAAAACGTAAGAATTTTCTTCAGTGCATCACTATTTTTCTTTGATATGGCTAGTTGGGGCATATTGTATGGGTGATTGCCGGGCTTGTATGCTGGGACGACTTTCTAATACCAGTCCAGCCCTGCAGACAAGCATCACCTAATTAATGATTTACGTATACTCTTTAAGGTCACAACTTGACATTTGCTTTCAGGATTTATAGGGAGGCAACACCAAACTAAGACATATATGGTCTGCCCAATATACAGATCTGAAGGGAGAAACGCATCAAGTGAACTAAACAAATGTACGCTATGTGCCTTAAATGAGCTGCCAATAATAGATTAGTCAGATTTATCAGGTTTACCCTGGGTGGCCCATGGCACCAAAACAGCCAGATTTATACTTTTAGGTTTTTCAAGTTATATTCACAGATCTTTACATTCAGTACATCCATTTTTTCCCCAATAACATACAAATATTTATGAAACTACAATTTTTTTTTTAACTAGTAGATTATTTAAAAAATAAATGATAGATTAGGACAGTCACCTGTGGCATCCCTGGTGGGTCAAGCCATGTTTGGTAGATGGCATCAACAGACAATTCATGTCTATAAGAGAAGAAAAAAGATAACTCAGCATTTTGCACAAAGATTCACAGTACAGAAGTGGCCATGGCTATTTGTTATAAAAAATTCTGAAAAAATGATTTAACTGAGGTTGACTGATCATCATTAGCTGAAATGCCATTGTATGTTGGTTTCACAAGCAGTCACATGTACGTGCTTGTGTTATTTCTAACCAAGGCACTTTTACAGTATTTCCTCCTACTACTGGACACACCACACGATCCGCAATAGTGTCACACTGCAAGTCCATATCAGTTCTACAGTACTTCACCTTTGCGGGTAGTGTGGTTTGTCTCTTTTGTCTTAATAGTAGGATGAGGAGATGTGGTGAAAATACCTTGGTTCCTGTAATTGGTTGACAAATTGCTTGTTTTATCATAAAAACAAGTGTTAGTGTCATTTAATATTCTGGGACTCTCTTAGATACTTGATATACTAGGAAGATATACCTAAGGTATAAATATATTATTCTGTATGGGAAAGTAAAACTCACTGAACATTTATTGCAAGAAAAAAAGCCGCCATCCTCAATTATATAAATACATGAACATGCTAAAAATTAATCTGATGCACATTATTGATAATGAATTGACTAAACTGATTAAAAACAACTAAAAGACACCAAGACGTAAGGTTAAAAAGCATATAGAGAGGTGGAGGAGCATTGAGTCACAATGTAAATAGGAAATACCGCTGCCTCCAGTATAATTTCAAGGTATCAATAAATTAACGATCAAGATTGCATAGAAGAAATGGTAGCTGTAACCTTTGATGGGTGCACAGCAATATAGGTTAGAGTGGATAAAAATGGAAAAGTTTCACTTGTTTAATAGATAGTAGTGGTCTAACATTAATGCATAAGAAGTGTTAAGAAATAAGTAGTGAGAATAAGGCAATCCAAAGACAATCAAAAATGATCAAAAGTAAATCCAGACCTAGAGTGATAAGTTTAGTTGCAATGATCATTTGTTTCACACCCCAATGTGCAATTCGTGTTGCTCATTCACGGAGAGGAATAAGCAATAAAAAACGCACTTTGGGGTGTAAGACGGAGGAACAGAGCAACTAGATACCGCCACTCTGTGATTATATTTACCGTTGATTGCCATATACTCACCCCCTATTTCCTTACACTTCTTATGTATGACTGTTGTAGCAGTGCTATTTATTATCCTGTCATACTGTATAATGTCTCTCTTAGGCTAGATTCACATCGCGTTAGTGCCATCGGTTTAACGGATCAGTTAAACGGATGCGCTAACGAGGAGACCCAAATTGTATTTATTTAAACGATTGCATTAACGTATACGTTAACGCATGGTAGCATTGCGTCGGCATGCGTTCGTAATAGAGGTCTATGCACAGTGAATGCTTCCGTTCGCTGTGCGTTAGACCTAACATACCCGAAACGCGGTAGACAGCGTTTGAAGGTGCGTCACAAAAAGTAATGTACCATCGCTAATGCAAGCCGATTTTTACATGCGTTAGGATGCGTTACGCTAATGGATGGCAATGGGTGCATTAACGGATCCGTTGCATTGCGTTAGTGCCGCTTAGTAACGGATCTGTAAACGGATGGCACTCCATTCATTGTCGTCTGAACTACTGCAACACTCTACTAATCAGTCTCCCTCTTACTAAACTCTCCCCTCTCCAATCTGTCCTTAATGCAGCAGACAGGATCATATTCCTCTCCAACCATTACACTGACGCCTCTACCCTGTGCCAGTCTCTGCTCTGGTTGCCCATCCACCACAGAGTTCAATATAAACTTATCACTCTCACCCACAAAGCACTCCACGGTTCTGCACCACCCACCTCCGTCGTCTTAGTCTTCCACCCTATCTGCGCCCTCCGTTACACTATAACCTGCTAAGACTAACATCCTCAATAATCACAACCTCCCACTCCCGTCTCCAAGACTTCTCGAGAGCTGCAACAATTCTTTGGAATGCATTACCCAGGACAATTCAATTAATTCCCAATACCCACAGTTTTAAGCGTGGCCAAAAAATGCATTTCTTTAGACTGGCCTATCACCTCACCTTACTTTTCTACCTATCCCTGTTTTGCCCATACTAAATTTTTTTCAAACTCAGGTCTCTCATAGCATCTGTTCACACACCCTTCTCTTTACTGGCTGGTTACCGGTGCATGCAGCGTTATGTGAATGCCCTATTTATTATATTGATGGCTGGACTGTGCAATTCAAGCACTTTTACCATTTACCTTTCATGTCTCCCATAGATTGCAAGCTTTCAAGCAGGGTCCTCACTTTTCTTGGTATCTGAGTTATGTGTTATTCTCTAATGTCTTTATTGTCTGCACAAGTCCCCTCTAAAGTGATATGGAATATGTTGGCGCTACAGAAATAAAAATTATTATTATTATGCAATGAAATCCTTTCCATTTTCATCTTTTTATCCAATCTAGTGTAATGTGTATTGATTTACACCTACCAGGAGTTATGACTACCATTTCTTATATGCAGCCTTGATCGTTATTTTACTTATTGCTGCCTCTCTTAATTGTACAATTGTAACAATTTTTAATTTTCTTTTCAGTCATGGATTAAGGAATAATTTTGCCTTATTGATCATTTAGCAGGACACATCCTCAAGCACCACACTGTATAATGGATTTGGAACAGATGGAAAGGGTTCAGAAACAAGCAACTTGCACAGATAATAACTAAAATGAAAGTCTCTCTCACAATGAAAGGCTTTAAAAAATAAGCTGTAAGTAGGAATGGGAAGACCCATGAATATTTAGGTCTGTCGGGTTCGGCCGAACTTTCTGAAAAAGTTCAGATCAGGTACCAGAACAGTACCTGAACTTAACCCTAACCAGGACCCCATTTAAGTGAATAGGGGACCGGCGTGTCTGGGTGTGGAAACACTACTCCTGACACTCGTGGTGGTTCCTTCTCCCTACTCTATATATAGGTAACCTTTTGTTATTATGTGCCTCTCCTCTTCACAGTTGGGTTCTTGATATAAGGGTATGCACTTATATTATGATTATTGAGTAAATGGGGACTAGGTTTTCACTAAGCTACTTGTGTATTTTAACATTATTAATCAAAAATATGATTTTATTATAATGAATCTATTCATTACTCAGGTATGTAATTTGTACCAGGATCTAGATGTAATGATTATGTGAAGTGCCATTGATTTGGGTATTTTGGACATTTTGTGGTAATTAATACAATATTGAGAGTAGTATTCACAGCTGGGTCCTAGATATAAGGACTTATATTATGATTATTGAGTAAATGGGGACTAGGTTTCCACTAAACTACAGTGGCTTGTTTAAAAATTAAGACAGGCAACAGCTAAGTGGTTTACACAGCTGATAGCTGTTTTTGAGCCAGGTGATTCGAGATAGATGCATATTTATGCTTTTATAAATTTATGAATCTGCCGGATAGGTAACTGATATATCAGTTGATAATATACCATTAGAAATCAAAGATAGATGCCTATTGAT
>VIAB01005972.1:84858-96441 GCA_009801035.1 Oophaga pumilio
ATACATATTTGTTATGAACTAATCTATAAAAATGTCACACAGGTTAATCACTTCAGTGAAAATTGGAATAAAAGTGATCAAAAAAGGGCATGTGCCCAAATACGGTACCAATAAAAACGTCAACTAGTCCTACAAAAAAACAAGCTGTCACATCACTCTGTAGGTAGAAATATGGAAATACTATAGCTCTCAAAATATGGGGATGCAAAAACTAGTTTTTGCAAAAACAAAACAAAACGTCTTTTAGTGTGTGACAGCAGCCAAACATAAAAACCCGATATAAATCTGGTATCGCTGTAATCGCACCAACCCGAAGAAAGATGTCTAATCACTTATAATGCACAAGGAACAATGGAAAAAATAAAACCAATACTTCATCTGCTGTTGATTTTTTCATTCTGTCTCCCAAAGATCGCAGTAAGCTCGAGGTCACACTTGCAAGTGCAATGCGAGTCTCTCGCATGAATACCCGGCACAGGAGTGTGCGACTGCATGTATTTCTATGCAGCTGAACGCTCCGGTTCGAGTGTCGGCGGCAGTGCCAGGCATTGATGTGCGAGTTTCTCGCATTGCACTCGCAAGTGTGACCCCGGTATTTATCCTGCACTCTGCGTTGAGTGTTTACACTGGGATTTCCATGTAAATCTCTGACACATATGATTCAGACGACAGAACCCCTGGAGGAAGATTCCCTATAATGAGATAGACGGATGAACTGTGGCCGCCATCTGGCCGCCTATGATACTGCGGTCTGAAAAAAGACAAGGCTCTACTAGAAAGAATCGTGCACAATGAGGATCCAAATCCGTCAGTTGTACTGTAAAAAGACTTGGCACTCATTCAGTGTGCTCAACAAGAATATTTATTAATTGTACAAAATGCAGAAAAAAACAAGAGACATTTTGGTCAATAAAAGAACTTCATCAATCATCTGGATAATTAGGAAACTGTGTACTGCAGCACCAGGCGAGGGTCTACGGTATCCACTGCTCAAACTGGAATTTCTACAATTAATAAATATTCCTGTTGAATACACCAAATAAGTGCCAAGTCTTTTTACAGTACAGTATGATCTGGCGGTGTCCGTCTTTTTAGGCGTGCAAAAAAGCACGGTCAGCCACAGTTTTGTGCACTACTGAAAAGAAGGACATCACTGAACAGAGTCCAGAGTAACTCTGCTGCTTCATTATAGTGAATGGATCCCTTGGGGGTTTCATCTGAATCATGTCATTCAGAGATTTAGATGGAAACCTTGATGTAAGTGCTCAGCGTAGAGTGCCGTATAAAAATGATCCCAAATGTTATGTTAACTGTTCCAAACAAAAGCTTCAACTCAATCCACAAAAAAGTCCTATTCAGGTCCATCATCTGTTAACGGAAATATAGGGGGCTTCCACAGTAGTGGTAGTACAAAGGCTCTGTAAAAGCACTATGGCTCCTCGCCCCTCCAAAAGAAATTCACCAAATTCTGCACTCCAAAATCCAAATGACCCTCTCCCTTCTGAGCCCCACAGTGTACCTAAACCACATTTAGCATCCACAGGATTGGCAGGGGTATAATTTCCAAAATGGGGTCACTTGAGGAGGAATTCTGCTCTTCTAGCACTTAGGGGATCTGTATATGGAGTCTGCAAACTATTGTAGGAAAGTCTGCGCAGCAGAAGGCACATAGTGGTCCTTCCCTCCCGAGTACTGGACAGCCACATATGGGGCATTGCCATGTTCAGCAGAAATTGTGTGACAAATTTTGGTGCCAATTTTACCCATTTTTCAGTTTAAAAATGAAACATCTGGGACTAAAACAAAATTTTTGTGGTAATAATGTAATTATTTTTTCTTCACTGCCCAATTGTATAAAATTCTCTGACACACCCGTGGTGTCAATATGATCACTGCACCCTTAGATGAATTCATTGAGAGGTGTACTTTGTACAATGGGGTCACTTATGGGAGTTCTGCTGTTCTGGCATCTCAGGGGCTCTCCCAGTGGGTCATGGCACCCGCCAAACACAACAGTAAAATCTGCACTAAAATATGGCGCTCCATCCCTACTGAGTTTTGCACTGTGCCTCAAAAGTAGCTCCCGATTGCATAAAGGGCAATGGTGCAATCAGAAGAAATTGCACAACAAACTGAGGTCCACTTTTTACTATTAACCATTATAAAAACAAAAAAACTGGGGCTAAAACAACATTGTAGCAGTAAAAATGTAATTATTCTTTCTTTACTGCCCAATGCTATCTATTTATGTGAGGCACATGTGGTATCAACATGCTCACTGCACCCTTAGATAAATAGATAAATTCATTGAGAGGTGTAGTTCGTAAAATAATGTCACTTATGGGTGGGTTTCTGTTGTTCTTGCACCTCAGTGGCTCTGCCAATGTGACATGTCACCCTCAAATCATTCCAGCAAAATCTGAACTCCAATATGTAGCTTATTACCTTCTGAGCTTTACACTGTGCCTCAAAAGTAGTTTTCAATCACATATATGGTATTGGCACACTCAGGAGAAATTGACCAACAAATTTTAGGGTCTATTTTCTCCTGTCACCCTTGTGAAAATAAAAAATTTGGGGCTAAAATAATGTTTTGTGGGAAAAATGTGATTTTTTTTATTTTCACAGCTCTATATTATAAACTTCTGTGTCTATATTATAAACTTCTGTGAAGCACCTAGGGTTTCAATGTGCTCACCACACATCTAGATGCATTCCTTAAGGGGTCTAGTTTCCATAATGGGGTCACTTATGAGGGGTTTCAACTGTTTAGGCACATCAGGGGCTCTGCAAACTTGACATGGTGTCCGTTCACAATTCCAGCCATTTTTGCTTTCAAATAGTAAAATGGTGCTCCTTTCCTTCTGAGCTATGCCGTGCGCCCAAACAGTGGTTTCCTGCACATATGGTGTAGTGATGTGCTCAGGAGAAATTGAACAACAAATGTTGGGATCCATTTTCTCCTGTTACATTTGTGAAAATAAAAAATTTGGGACTAAAGAAAAATTTTTGTGAAAAAAAGTTAAATGTTCATAATTTTTTCCTTCCACATTGCATTCATTCCTGTGAGGCACCTGAAGCATTCATAAACTTCTTGAGGATAAGTTCACACTAGACGTTTTTGCTGCGTTTTTTTTAATGCTAATTTTCAGCTGCATTTTACAGTATCAGCAAAGCCTATGAGATTTCAGAAATCTCATGCACACACATTGTTTTTTTTTTGTCATCAGTATTTTGTGCTTTACATAGTTTTTTGGACATACAGCAGGTCACTTCTTTCATTGTTTTTTCAGAGTTTTTCACCCATTGACTTGAATGGATGTTGAAAAAAACGCACCAAAAATGCAGGTATCATGTTTTGCTGTGTTTTTTGTGCTAAAACCTGATTCAATGGAATAGGAATTTTTTTTCAACACTAAATTTTATCAGCGTGCACAAGAGACAAATCAAGCATGCCAAAACCGTCTCAAAAAAACGCATCAAAAACGCCTCAAAAAGCTCAAGAAAAACATGCTGAGAAAACACCAAGTTTGAACTTACTGTGAATGTGGTTTTGAGGCGTTTGATGCGTGCAGTTTTTAGAATGGTGTCACTTTTGTGTATTTTCTGTCATATAAATGTGATATGGTCCCTGAAAAAAATGGTTTTGAAAATTTTGTTGTAAAAATGAGAGATCGCTGGTCAGATTTTAACCCTTCAAACTTCCTAACAAAAAAAAAATGTTTCAAAACTTGTGCTGATGTAAAGTAGACATGTGGAAAATGTTATTTATTAACTATTTTGTGTGACATAACTCTCTGGTTGAAGGGTATAAGAAGTAAAATTTTGAAAATTGTGAAATTTTCTAAATTTTTGCTAAATTTTCACAAATAAACACAAGTCAAATAAAACAAATTTTACCACTATCATGAAGTACAATGTGTCACGAAAAAATGGCCTCAGAATCAGTGGGATCTGCTAAGTTATTACCTCACAAAGTGCCACTTGTCAGATTTAAAAAATGAGGCCCAGTCATTAACCTACAATGTGGCTCGGCCTTATAAGGGTAAAGAGTAAATATAATAAATTCTTTATTTGGAGTAGATTTGTTAAAAATGTGGAATCACATAATGAGGATGTCTTCTGTATCAGATGGTCTGGATTTATGCAGTAAGATGTTTAACAAGGTGTATGAGACGTGAGAACCTCAGTGTCTTAAAATATCTGGATTCTTACTGCCAACTTATTAAACTGAAAGCTGTTGCCCTGCCTTCACAATAAAATGCAAAGCCAAAGAAAAGCTGGAGATAGAGGTAGCAGCTATGCACACTAGCTTTCTTACTGCCACTATTCTCACAGAGTTTTCGTTTTTCAAACTATTTTAAATGTTGGAAAATGAACAGCGCTGCCAGGTAATCACGTGTTCCAAGCCTTTCTAACTGAGCCAAGGCAAAAAATGAAGAAAGTCTCTAACTTTTCAAGCCAAAGCCTATAAACAGAAACATTTGGACCCTGCATTAACCCCTTGGCAGCATAACAAGTGCTTAACGGTAAAATAAAAATAGAATGTCTTAGTAAAATCACATTTTTGGACCTTTATTATTCCTAAATAATTCTTGAAGCTAAAAGGGGTATTATTTGATTCACATATGAGTAAAGTAACTTAATATTTTAGTAGCACTAGGCTGGATTATATAGTTCAACAAAGGGTAAAACCAAACAGTTCTACTGCTGTAGAAGTCAAAAAAACAGTCCACACTGAGTGGCCAATGGGCGCACAATTATCCCCGCCGTCCGTGTGGCCTTACACTTAAAACACGAAGTATTGAAAACTAGAAAGTGCCATGTTGATCGTATCGATGCATAGACCCCTAGGTCTCTGAGGTTTACACAGAGAATGTGACAGCAGGTCTTTAATTACAAATTGTCATCAGTTACAAAGTAGTAGAAAAAGCTGTAGGAGAAGAAAAGTGCACAAGACCATAAAGTGAAACCCTTTTGGGTACAAGGAAAGTAAAAGGAAGGTGCTCACCTGCGCATGTTGCATGCAGGAACAACTCCCATTAACACTTGAAAATATCAGCTGCCTCGAGAGGCTGAGGGATGATGTCCTTCAGGATAGTTGACCAATTTGGATGATAAATTAGGTGGCGCTCCTGTAATGAAGAGTCCTTGTTTTGTGAAAAGCAATTGTTTAGTTTTTTCTTTTACTTCAAAAAGATGCTAGTCCAGCGTTGAAACATGTTGTGGAAATAAAAACCATTCAACTCATCTTGGTAATAAGGATTCTTCATTACTGCAGCGCAGCCTGATACCTGTTTTTCGTCCAAATAACTCATCAGTAACAAGCACTGAGTCACAGCTTTCTGTGAACTTTGTCTTTTGATAGTAAGCTGCTTATCAGAGGAGAGGATGTGCTTGGACCGCTAGGCACGGGGAAGCTAGTCAGGTAGTGATAATCACCTAATGATAAAATATTCATTGTATGGAAACGAGCACACAGTCTAATAAAGGACAGATCCCTTTAATCTGTATCTCAGCCCCTACATCATGCTGTCTTCAGATTACATAGCAAAAACCTGCTAACAGATTCCCTTTAAGTACCACAAAATTTTCCATTTTTAGCACTTAAAAAAAGTGTTTGAAATTTCTCTTATGTTACTAATACTATAAATATTAAAAAATAATGAAATATTGTACATTTTCACACTGCTCTCTGTATTCACTAATGTATTCCCACTTCCTGTTCAACAGAGATCACTTCTCAGCAATAATATTATCATCAGGACTGCATTGAAAAGTAACACATTTATTTTAATATGTAAATACCCTCTTCAGGGAGGAAGAGGACGAGAACTATTTTACCACCCTGGGGGTAGCAATCCTAAAACAGGGATTTTTGTGTACTCACTGTAAAATCCTTTTCTCCGAGCCACTCATTGGGGGACATGGGTGTATGCTACTGCCACTAGGAGGCTGACACTAAGTGAATACAAAAAAGTTAGCTCCTCCTCTGCAGTATATACCTGCCACAGGCTCCAGCCTGAACCAGTTCAGTGACAAAGAAGTAGGAGATCATAAACATCAAATACAGGTACAACATGTCCAACCAAAGACAAACATAGCAGGCCAAAAAGGGTGGGTGCTGTGTCCCCAAAGGATTTTACGGAGAGTACACAAAAATCCCTATTTCTCCTTCGCCTCATTGGGGCACACAGAACCAGGGTCCTAAAGCAGTCCCTCGGTGGGGAACAATATTACAGATCAAACCCCATGTATCAACTGACCAGAGGGGCGCAACTGCCGGTCGCAGACACCGTCTGCCCAAACCCACATCCGTGGAAACCTAAGTGTGGATATGATAGTGCTTAGAGAATATGTGCAGACTGGACCCAGTCGCAACCTTGCAAACCTGCTCTGCTGACGCCTGGTGCTGAATGTCCCAAGCAACGTCCAGCGACTGAGTGGAGTGTGCTCTAATCCCTGCTGGGATAGGTTTGCCTTCGACACTGTAGGATTTATGAATTCCTGAGGGAATCCACCTGGCTATAATGGACTTTGGGACAGTTAAGCACTTCCAGTGACCCTCAGGAAGCACGAACAAGGCATCTGATTTACAGAAGGACGCCATCCGTGAGAGGAACCTTCTGAGGGCCCTCACCCTATGTAGAGCCCTCTCAATACGATGTACAAACACTGGGCAAAACAAGGGCAGAACAATATCCTTGTTGAAGTGGAAAGAAGAGACCACTTTGGTCAAGAAATCCGGGGACGGCTTGAAAAACCATTTTGTTCTGGTGGAAGATTAGGAAAGGAGTCTCCTTAAGAATACCCAGGAACAGGATAAGGTCCGTGCATCGAACGGAATCCTGTAGCGGGGACCACATGAGAGACCCCTGAAAGAAAGTCGACACTGCAGGTTGGAAACAATCCTACGCTGAAATAAAACCGATAAAGCCAAGAGCTGACCTTCCAAGGAGCTAAGCGCCATGCCTGACTCCAAGCCGGCTTGGAGGAACTCCAAAATGGTAGGAATGCATAAGACGAGGGAATGATGTCCAGTTTCTGCACCCTGAGAAAAAATTTTCCCAGGTGTGTTGATACATGCACACTGACGCAGGCTTCCAGGCGCTAACCATGGTCTAAACCACGTGAAGGGTGAACCCAGCCAGAGTTAGGACCCAGGATTCAACGGCCCAACTGTTAAGCACAGAGCCCCTGAATTATGGTGGCAAATCGGAATCTGAGAGAGCAGACCTGGTCGATCCAGAAGCCTCCAGGGGATGTCGTCGACATGCTGTGGCCAATCTGGAGTGACTAGGACCACTGGAAACCCTTTACACTTTGATCTTCCTGATGATGTTTGGAAGTAACGGAAGCGGGGGAAACACGTATGGAAGATGAAACCCAGTGCATCCGCTACAAAGACTTCTGGATCCCGAGACCGAAGAATGGACTCGGGATCTTTGTCGTTTAATCTTTGAAATCATCAGATCCCCGTCCGAGGTCATCCAGCGATGACAGATCTGCTGGAAGACCTCCAGGTTAAGAGAACACTCTCCCGAATAGAGACCCTGATGGCGGAGGGAGACTGCCGCCCAGTTTTCCACCTCCGGAATGTGGTCTGCTGAAAAGACTGAGTGGTTCCTCCGGCACAGGATGTAAATCGCCTAGCGCATTGGTGCCCTGCTGCGAGTGCCCTCTTGATGATTGATGTATGCCACAGCCATGGCGTTGTCTGATTGAATTCGGATGGGGCGACCCGCCAGGAGATAATGGAACCACCACCGTAGAGATAACTAGAACGCTCGAATCTCCCGGACATTGATCATAAGACGAGACTCCTGAGGCGACCAACGCCCCTGGACCATGTGGTGACAGAAGATCGCTCCGCAACCAAGAAGGCTGGCATTGGTAGTGACCACTAGCCAATGGACCGGGAGAAAGGATTTCCCCTGGATGCGGGAAGACTCCAACGTCCAACCCTTTAGCCCTGCTTGACCCGCGGAGGCAAGCGGCACAGCCGGTCAAGAGGAAACGGACTCCTGTCCGAGACTGGCAAGGGTAGATACCATGATCACTAAGGTGATTCTCCCAGGGTGAGGCTCACAAGTCAACAGTGCAATGATACAATAGGGATATAGGCAGCGGCCGCGCCGATCCCATGACATTTGATATTACCACCGTTGGGGAATGAGATTACAGGGATTACCACTATGATGTTAAAGGATTAATTATAGGTAGGAATTTTCCCCCATGGTGACAATTGCACAGTTGCTTGAGTTTTTATAGTCCTATTAGCTCATTAAAAGTTACGTTTTATTATGATTTTAGTTAGGGATTAGTTGCCAAATGGCAAATTGTGATTAGTGTTATTACCCTACGCTGATTATTGAGAAACAATTGTTGTGTATTTGGTTCCTTACACCAGCTTGGCACGCTCCACAAGGAGAAATGTTCTGCCTTAGAACCCACAATTATTTTAAAGATGGAGATGGATAACAGAAAATTGCAATATTGAAAGTATGTCACAGACAGCCTACCTCTTTACTCTTCCTCTTCCTGACCCCAACATGTCACACATCATGTCTACAAGACTCTCCCTTAGAAATCAAGAAGTGATTTTTTTTTTAACTTTGAATTAGTATTCTTATGTCCATGTGGCTGCTATAAACAAAATAGTTGAAAGGAATCTGTGAGTAGTGAGTATTTGCTATTGAATTCGAGAGGAGCATAATATAGGGCAAGAGAGTCTGATCCTAGGGATGTGTCACTTACTAGGCCTTATACTGTAGTTTTTATACAATCAGTGTTTTATCAACAGGAAATTATCACTGCTGGAGTAGTTCTCATGTGCACATTAGTCAAGATAATCTCTAAAACCCCTCCCCTGCCACTGCTTGGTGAATTAGTGGTGTTCGTGGGGTTATTCACATCTACAGCAGAGAAACAAGAATTCTATGAAAACTATACCAAGCAGTCCAGTAAGTGATATATCACGGGAATCAGGCTTCCTTGCCCTATATTGTGCTGCGCTCAGATTACATAGCAAATACCTGCTGACAGATTCCCTTTAAACTGTTATTTTCTGCTTAAAACAGCAGTTTAAACAAAATGTCTGCTTCCATAATTACATAAAAATGTCGTTTTTTTTCAAGCATGTTGTGGACTCAAATGGA
The DNA here is from genome assembly GCA_009801035.1 of Oophaga pumilio. Lineage (NCBI taxonomy): Eukaryota > Metazoa > Chordata > Amphibia > Anura > Dendrobatidae > Oophaga > Oophaga pumilio. Next base: position 94,017 of record VIAB01005972.1, read on the forward strand.
AAGATGAAATATTCCAGGTGCAAGCGTACGAGAAGAAAAGATGTGATAATTGAGGCTTGTTTATTTAGAGGTAAAGACATTTTTGATGACATACTAAAAACATAAATCCATGTCTTTCTGCGTGTTCAGACAACATTGATAAAAGGGTAGTTTAGAACATGCAGCTATGTCAATGAAAACCTTGTTTGAAAATCTCTTAGACAGCAAACACATGTTTGGCAAGGTTTATCATTGCTAAAATGCAATCAGCAGCAATTAGCTAATGAAACGTGCTTTTGGCAACACAGTGGTCTGTATTTGTACTCATACACACGGCCATATTGTGGCTATATTGTACAAAGCTTCAATAGGGCTGCCATAGAAGTGTATAAATTCTGCAGTACCTACGTACAGTGGGGAAAATAAGTATTTGATACTCTGCCGATTTTGCAAGTTTTCCCACCTACAAAGACTGGGGAGGTTTTTTAATTGTTATCGTAGGTGCACCTCAACTGTGAGAGACAGAATCTAAAAATAAAAACAGAAAATGTTTGATTTTTACATAATTAAATTGCATTTTATTGTTTTAAATAAGTATTTGATACAAAAGAAAAACAGAACTTAAAGGGAATCTGTCACCCCCTGGGACATATATGACCTATTTATATGGGCATACAGGTAATAGAAATGTTACACTGGTCCTACCTGTATGCCTCATATTAATGGCCTTGTTGCTGAGAAATGTTATATTCTGTCTTTATGTTAATGATTTCTGTCAGGCTCCAGGGCATGTGGTGCCTGGAAGAAATCCCTAACTCCATCCCATCAGAGTCAGTTATAGCCCCAGAATCCTGCGCCTGCGCCCTACACTCCCTGCCTTCTGCGCAGGCATGAATGATTGAACTCATTACCTGTATAAAAGATACTTGTCCACATACTTAAACAGGTGCAATTACTACAGGTAATGAGTGCAGAGTAGGAGGCTTCTTAAAGAAAACTAACAGGTCTGAGAGAGCAAGAAATCTTGCTGGTTGGTAGGTGATCAAATGCTTTTTTCATGCAATAAAATGCAAACAAATTATTTCAAAATCATACAATGTGATTTTCTGGTTTTTATGTTTGGATTCTGTCTCTCACAGTTGAAGTGTGCTTTTGATAAAAATTACTACAGACCTCTCCATTCTTTGTAGGTGGGAAAACTTGCAAAATCGGCAGTGTATAAAACATTAATTTTCCTCACTGTATTCCTTGGATTTTGTACAGAAGTGAACTGTATACATGGCATGCTCCATTCAATAATATATGTAATCATTGCCTTTAGGGGAAAGTTTCCCATACTCTGAGTTCAACAAAAAATGCTGAATACAAAATACTGTTTTTTAATTCCTTAAGTACCAAGCTTATTTTTTTTATTTGAAACCTTTCCGCCATGGCCAGTTTTCATTTTTGTTTTGTCTTTCCCTTCTAAAATTAGCCAAAACTTTTTGCTATATATTTTTTTCCAACATAGCCATAAGAATGCTTGTTGTTTGTGGGACGAGTTGTATCTGTGACTCACTTAAAACCTTTTCAGGAGGACCTGCTCCAAAAAATGTCATATGAACATACCCTGAAATCTGCTGGGTACTATAGGCTGCAGGCTCAGTTCCTGAGCACTCTACAATATCCTATGTCAGAAAGGGATTAAGCGCCAGCAATTTCTTTGTTTTTGCGCTCCTGCATTTACTGAGACATTTATTGCAAGTCATGTGATATCGGTGTAGCTGCACAAGATTGTTCTTTTAAATCGATGATTAATCCTTTTATATTGGTTGGTACTATTATGATAACACCTTATATGTATAGTTAATTTTTACTGTTTAAGTATCTTTGCACAATAATAGCATATTCTATGAAAAACGTCAGACCATTTCAAGTCTATTTCATTGATGTATCTGTGGGTATACTTTTTCTTTTTGTGGGACCAGTCCTATTTTGTAATAAAATCATTGATTATTTTTTGGTGAGAGGAATAAAAACAGCAATTCTACGGTACTTTTTTTGTGAATTTGTTGTGATGTTCACTTTTCCACTTAAATAACATGTTATTATATATAGTACCTTGAAAAACTATTAATGTAAACTTTTCCAGGTTTTTCACGTTACACAAACAAACGTAAATGTACTGTAATTTATTGTGATTTTACGTGGTATACCAACACAAAGTAGCAGATATTTGTGAAGTGTAAAGGAAATAACACATGGTGTTCTAAATATTTTAAAAATACTAATCTGAAAATTGTGATGTGCATTTGAATTGAGCCCTCCCTTTGCTGCAATTACTGCTGTAAGTATCTTGGGGTATGTCACTCTCTACCAGCTTTGCACATCTAGAGGCCACATTTTTAATTGCTATTTTGTGTTAGTATACAGTGGGGAAAAAAGTATTTAGTCAGCCACCAATTGT
>VIAB01005973.1:18771-33123 GCA_009801035.1 Oophaga pumilio
TTTTTGATGATATTCTAATTTTGTGAGAAGCACCTGTAGATTTAATTCTTTCACCAATCATCTCTGTGCAATGTCTCAGGTTATATCACAATATGACCACTAGAGGGAGACACAGACCACTCTCCAGACAATCCTGAAATCTCAAGGGGATAAGAGATAGTGCAGTAGATGTCACCTGCAGACCTATGTAAAACGATTGTTGTGATGTAATATGTCTTTTGTCGGTACAAGTCCCCTCTAAAATGTAAAGTGCTGTTGAATATGTTGGCGCTATAGAAATAAAATTATTATGATATTATTATTAACACCACAGATAATACTCTGCTCTATCAGTACGGGGCCCCATGTGTTCTCCTTTCACCTCCTGCTTTTTCTTGTAGGGGAATGACCAGATCCGCTTTGAACTGACCTGTTATTCTCTATATCCGGAGGTGAAGGTAAATGATCAACATCCAATACAATATGTAGGAGAGAGGAAATCCTTATAAATTATTTTTTGACTTTTCTTTTCCTTTTGTTGTAGATCATTGCTCCATGGAGGATGCCAGAATTTTACAACCGTTTCAGAGGACGTACTGATTTAATGGACTATGCCAAGGTACAGAAATTCTCTACTATATACATATATTGGGGCAGTATTATAGCAGTTATATTCTTGTGCCTAGGGGCAGTATTAGAGTAGTCTTATTCTTGCACATTGGTGCAGTATTATAGTAGTTACATTCCTGTACATAGGGGCAGTATTATAGTAGTTATATTCTTGTACATAGGGGGCAGTATTATAGTAGTTATTTATTCTTAGTAATATGTAATGTTTAGGATGATGGGAGTGGTTGCGGCAGTTGTTCTATGCGCAGGTTGTCGGTTTCACCTGACTGGTTGCTTTGCTGTATGTGTGTAATGTGGATCAGTCAGTGACTGTAATGAATCTGGTGATCAATCATCATTAGTGAGGATTGCAGTTGTCATTGACTCCTCTCACCTCTGCTCCTGGCCGGGCAGCTACTGTGTCACATCTAGGGGGTCATTAGCTCTCATACAGATGATCAGTGAGTGGTGGTTGCGGGTTTTGTGTCTGTGTGTGGGATTGTGATGAGCTGGTGTCAGGATGTGACAGATTTGCCCCCTCGCACAGCCCCGAGCCGCTGATTATTACCCATTCAGAATAAACAAAGGGCGTCATTAATTGACTAACAAGCTCTTGAAAACTAATGAGTCCAGGGCAGTGGAGCCGCTGGAGCGCAACGCTTCTCCAATTCTCCCTGTGTTACAGCAATGCTACAATCCGCTGCCCTTTCCCATCTGGGGTCCGCACTGCCGGCCCAGCTGTGACATTCACGTACAAGAATTTAGGTAATTTCTTATATCTGTCTGTTCCTAGGAAAGCTGGGTGTCGTGTAACCCGGCCAACATGCTTTCCTGAGCTATCCACCTGACCTAGAATTAGATCCATCTACTAATTTAGTGAATCATCCGCCATACTCAGAAGGCTGTGAAAATTCATATATGGTGGTATGATGTGAGCATTGTATAGTGGTATTATTTGGTAATATTATTGGAGTGCAGTATGACGGTACAATGTGGGCACTGTATGCCAGTACTAGTTGAGTGGGAAAATAACTAGGCAATAAAAAGTGCACAAAAGTGTGATATCACAAACAACGTGGTGATCGATTGTTGGTGCCGCTCACCTGGTGGGTTAGTGGGAGACACGACTCTGGTAAGGTAGTAAGTTCCCAGCTGCTGCACCACCTCTGGGTGGTAAATTCAGCGTAGCACTGTAGGAAAGGAGATAGCGGGGCTTCTGCGCTGCTGCTGTGCAATCCATAAGGAGTCGGAATCAAGAGAAAATATAGACAGTGCTTTGTGGTTCTCCAGAAGAAGAAGTTATAATACTTCGAAACGCGTTGAGATGAATCCGCACTGTCGATATCTTCTCTTGATTATGACTCTTTATAAATTGCACAGTAGCAGCGCCGGACACCCGCTATCTCCTTTCCTATAGTATTAGTTAAGTACAGTACTTTGATAAAATAGTGTCTCTATACAGTATCACACAATCATAGTGCAATACCCATAGAACGATGCCATCAGATTTCCAAATTACACCTTTATACAGTTCCTCACCACATAACTAATACCTCTATATAATACCCTAATTATACCGCCATGTAGCCATGGAATACTATCACCACAATGAGACATTATGTTTCGTTTCCAGGGGCATTATTTGGCCACCGTATGGTGGTAGTATGGCACTGTAAAGTGATATGAATTGGGTAGTGCTATTGGGGTATAATATAACGGCATAATATTGTCCTGTTATGGCAGCATTAGTTACGTAATAACATATTGCAATGCGGTACTTCTGGACACTATATAAGGTATTCTGCACGGTATGTCGGTATTATCTGGATACTTAATACTAGTGGTTTATGTGCACTCTATGGTCATTTCAATCCTATAAAGATTAGAGGCGCCCCACTATTTCCTGTCCAGGACCCCCCACAGATAGATTTGGTCCTGGATGAGTGCATTACAAGTGTTTTATTGGAGATTTCCATGTGAGGCAAAGTAAGTGCCCCCCTTCCCTGCATCACATCTCTCCTTCTGCCTTCGCTCCTCTTGCCCCCAGGCCTCCTCTTATCACTGGGATATGAGTAGTGGGCTGTGCAGATTGCTATCAGTAGACCCTCCTTGTCCTTGCAGGGTCTCACCCCCTCATAATTGTTGTCATTCTGGAAACAGATAAACTTAAGTGTTCTGTCAGCACCCCGGGGCCTCGGATGAGTAAAAGCCCCTAAGTTAACTCCAGGCCCAGCTTCTGATTAACTGTCCGGGATCACACTGGCCCGGTGGCCTTTCACTGCATTCCTAGGGGCTTCCAGGCCATTCAGCGCAGGGACAATACATTCACCACAGCAAGAAAAGATACAAATTGGAGTTTTGTTCTCAGCCGGTTATAAAAACCACAGAGGGACAATGAGTAAAAGGAAATAAAGGCAGCGGCCATCGAAGTGGTCCCAGTGGGGAATGTCACAGCCCGTTATGTTATATTATATGGTACCACAAGGTATCTGTGTCCCGGGGATAGGGATCCATTACATTACAAGGTACCACAATGTATCTGAGCCTCTGAGCCATAGGCATGGGGATACGGTATATTATATAGTAGTACAAGATATCTGATCCCTGGGAATAGGGATATGTTATATTATATGGTACCACAAGGTATCCAAGCGATCCCTGGGAATTGGGACACAGTATGTTACAGGGTATCACAATGTATCTGATCCATAGGCTTCGGAATATGTTATGTTGCAGGGTATCACAAGGTATCTGAGCCTTGTGAATAGGGATACGTTTTATTATATGGTACCATAAGAAACCTAAGCCTGTGGCATAGGGATACGTTATATTACAGGATATCACAAGGTATCTGAGCCTTTGGCATAGGGGTACGTTTTATTATATGGTAGCACAACATATCTGAGTCTTTGGCATAGGGATACATTACATTACAAAGTACCACAATGTATCTGAGCCATGGGCGCATTCAAGCACCAGACATAAGGAGACATTATACTACACGGTATCTGAGGACTTCTCATAGGAAGGTATTAAATTACAGGACACCATAATGAATGTCATTTACATGTAAACTGAGTGGTTAGTGTGACTCAGTGGTTGAGATGCTGCCACTTGATCAATAGATTCCAGATATTAAAATAAAGGGGAATGCCTCATAAGGGATAAGATGTGTAGTTTTCCAGCATGTAGTGGCTATGTCTTACTTCTTTTACCAGTGTGCTTTTACCTACTGAGCAAAATGACACAAGCAATGCGCCTTACTACTTTTGTTCACTTTTAAGGTATTTTGCACACTAAGATGGAGATGGATGCACACCAACTTTCTAGTTCTAGTGAGTACTGGTATCTGTACTCACTGAGCCGGGTGGGGCACATGCACTTTCTCTTGCTAACTTTGCTGGTAGTGAGGGTTGTTTTACTCAGTGAGCCAGGGACACATGCACAGCATCTTGCTGCTGTAAGGGGCAATCACCGGTGCGTTATAATGAAGTGAATGAGACAATGAAGTGTCTTCCCGCTGGTGACATCTTCATTACTCCAGCCCTTTATATAGTGTGGGCTCATTAGTATGAGCACTGCTCTGGGGGCCGCGCTGCTGAACATCACCTACCGGCCTTTATTCTATGTGTGGGTGGCATCGCTCCATTAGCCGGAAGCTTTGGGTCCTTTGTTGTGTTCATTATGGGTGCATTGCTTACCCCTCATTGCCTCGCCCAATGGAGGGGGGGACGCATTTGGAGAAGTCTGTCAACCACCTATGGGGGTCCTCCGAGGCCCCAGTCGGGATCCTCTTTTTACTGTGATGGGTTTGTTAACATATTAGGGTCCCCACTGAGACAAAAGCGGCTCTGAGTTATTCTGATGCTCCGGCCCAGACGGGGAAAATGGAGATTTTTACGGATTTTCTGTGGGAAGGGAGGAATACATTTTCTGGCGATTCCGTGAAGTGTGAGTGTTTTTCGCTTGTCATTAAATTTCCCCAGTGTTTATAATGCATAGAATCCATCTGTCTGCTCGCTCGCTTGTACATGACGTGCGGCCCTTCGGCGCTGGCGTCGCACTATGTCGGCTTTGTGCTTCCATTTTTACATTTGTGGAAATGTAAAAATGAAAAGTCCAAACAGAGGGTGAATTCATACATTCTGATCAGTGGCGGGCAAGAGTTCTCCAAATCCCCCACTTACCCATCGTGCGGACCTTCAGGCTGGGGCCCTTTCAGTGTTGTAGGGCCCATTAAGATGTGATGCTCTATCTTTCCCTTCATGGGCCCCATCATCATCATTGGTACCTCTGACTATATACTTGGCCCAGGTGTCACGCCTCACACTGCCATACTCATCCGATATCCAATAGCCCCCATTGAGCCCATTATCTGGACGTCCCGGCCCCTATAAATCACCCGGATTACTTATAAACCAGAGGACAATGGCCGCCATCACACGGCCAACAGAATGACAGATTGATTGGGGAAGACACAATTCATTTTATAGATTTGGTTCCTGAAATGTTGTCATTGTGGACCTCCCACCAAGCCTCAATAGACCCCAGGATGCACAATAAGCGACATTTGTGCTCATGTATCTGGCGTATAAGGGAAGATGGCCACACAAAGCCCCTCATAGAATAGTATAATGGACCATGGAGGAAGATGAGGTAAACACACAGACGATGCCAGGTATCTGATATCTTGGTGTGTAGGCCGAAGCCTGAGGCTGCACTGCTGACAGTCTGATGTCAGATGTTGTCATAGCAACCCTCTACATCAGTGTACAAACATATCTGCCGGCAGGACGTGCACAAGGCCTACATGTAGATAATGAAGCTCGTTATTTAGGATTTATTGGATTTTCATAAAATATCTGCCCCAGAATAATAATTAATATTTATCCTACAGAAACATGGCATCCCTGTACCGGTGACCCCGAAGAGTCCCTGGAGCATGGATGAGAATATCATGCATATAAGGTAAGCGACACGAAAGTGATACTCGGGGTACCGGATAATGACGCTGACACTCGGGGTATGGGATAATGACGCTGACACTCGGGGTACAGGATAATGACGCTGACACTCAGGGTACGGGATAATGACGCTGACACTCAGGGTGTGGGATAATGATACTGACAATCGGGGTGCGGGATAATGACGCTGACACTCAGGGTACGGGATAATGACGCTGACACTCGGGGTGTGAGATAATGACGCTGACACTCGGGGTGTGGGATAATGACGCTGACACTCTGGGTGTGGGATAATGACGCTGACACTCGGGGTGCGGGATAATGACGCTGACACTAGGGGTGCGGGATAATGACGCTGACAATCAGGGTACGGGATAATGATGCTGACACTCAGGGTACGGGATAATGACGCTGACACTCGGCGTGCAGGATAATGACATTTGGGGTGAATGCAGATAATACATGTGATTCTCTCTCTTTCAGCTATGAGGGGGGGATCCTGGAGAACCCTAAGGTGAGTGACAGTGTAATTATGGACTGGCTGCTGTCGGTAACAGGAGGATTGTGATCTGGCAGTCTTCGGCCTCATAGATCTCCGCTGTGTGACTCCGTCTTCTATTGCCTATAATACCATGAGCGGTGGTTACGTCCTCTGTCCCGGGGAGCTTACAATCTAGCAGGTGTTACTTCAGTGTGCGGCAGTGATGGCGGCTTCCCCTGATGGAGCTGATACTTTTCGTGCAGCGGCTGCCATGTCTGACAGTAGTGAAAACAAATGAGCTGTCAGCACTAATCAGGATGAGCGCCCGCAGGGGAGGGCACCGCTGCTCCCATGTGTCACAGCCTGAAGGCAGGATCCACTTTGCTCCAGTATTGTGATAACACTTCAGTCTTTGATCACTGTCACCTGTATAGCACTGGAGCCCAGAACATTCATTTCTGAGTGTGTTTTTTGCTATACGGTCAGCGGGCGCACACTGGCCTGCATGATGGTGGCGAGGAATCTAGGCATTAATCTATATGTGCAGTCTAAATTAAACTCCCCAATTGTACATTTGTGTTTTAGTAAAAGTTCTGGTGCTGACAATAAACCAAATAAAAAGAAAAAACAATCTAAATGTCTGAGCCACTAATAGAACAAGTGATTTCTCCAAATTCACCACAAAATTCCACTTTTAGTAACTCCCGCAGTCTCACGATTATTCACTTCTTCATGACCAACGTCTTAAACACTTACTGCCCCTTTGGCTGTTATAACCTGCCGCCGAAGTGATGCATAGTCAGCATTTCTGAGGAATCTTGTCTCATTCCTCAGGAGCAATGGCTTCCAGTTCACTAATATTGGGCTGTCAAGAGAGTGGTCCAAAAAGAGCAGAGAAGAGATCATTTCACAAAGAAGGATACAAAATGCTGCGGCAGAGACTGTTCCTACAGATATGGCAGGAATCCGTGGTCACATAGAAGCACTTTCTGCACTTAGCAGAAAGAGGAGTCTGTCACTGCGAGTGACTACAAGACCTGCAGCAAGATCCGATAGCAACCAGCGCTTAGGGCTCAGTTTCTACAGCGTGTACTAAAAGCTGACGATCTCTGTGCCCAAACTCCAAGATGTCCCCTTTACTGACCCACAAGTACAATAAAAGTTTCCTGTACTCTGCAAAACCATAGAAATAACCTCAGAAGTTCTGTGATTCTGTTCTATGGAGCGATAAAACAAAACTGGAACTTTTGTATGGATCAGCAGACCCTGGAGACAGAGGAATGAAGCATGCGCTGGAAGAACACCCTACCTTACAGCCCTACAGTGAAGCATGGCAAGGCCTCAGTGATGTCTACAGTGAAGCATGGCAAGGCCTCAGTGATGTCTACAGTGAAGCATGGCAAGGCCTCAGTGATGTCTACAGTGAAGCATGGCAAGGGCTCAGTGACGCGTATAGTGAAACATGACGGGGGCTCAGTGATGCCTACAGCCCTAATCATGGCTCGGTGAAATCTACAGTAAACCATGGCAGTGGCTCGTTGATTTCTACAGTGAGGCATGACAGGGGCTCGTTGATGTCTGCAATGAAGCATGGCGGAAGTTCGGTGATGCCTACAGTGAAGCATGGGAGGACTTGGTAAAGTCTACGGTGAAGCATGGTGGGGGTTCCACTATGCCTACAGTGAAGCATGGTGGGAGCTCGATTATGCCTACAGTGAAGCATGGCGGGAGCTTGATGATGTCCACAGTCCTAAGCATGGCGGGGATCGGTGATGAATACAGTGAAGCACAGCCAAGGCTCAGTGATGATTAAAGTGAAGCAAAGCGAAGGCTTGGTGATGCTGACCGTGAATAATGGCAGGATGGGCTCAGCGATGCCTACATTGAAGTGTGGCAAGGGGTTTGGTGATGCTCTGGAGCTGGAAACCTACAGTGTGTGGTCGAGGAGATGATGTGTGCAAACAAGTATTAGGAAATCCTAGGGGGACAACTACCATCTTCTGTTAGGAGCTGAATCTCAGGTACCACTGGACTCTCAAACAGGACAATGATCCCAGCACCTCCAAGTCTACCAAGGCTCGGTGTCAGAAGAAATCCTAGGAGATTCTGGTGCAGTCGTCATTCACCCGACATAAACCCCATGGAAAATCTTTGGTGGAAAGTGTAGAAGGCTATGACAGCTGATCCAAGAACATTAGTGACCTGGAGCTTTTTACCGATTAGAATGCTGCCAGGATCTGGAGTCTGGAGATGTTTTCCTTCTGCAGCAGGTTATAACAGCAAGAGGGGGCAGCAGGTTATGACAGCCAGAGGGGCTCTACTAAAGACACTGCTCATGAAGGTGTGGGTCAGTTAAAGTGCCATTTTGTGATGAGTTTGGAGAAATCACTTGGCGTATTAGTTATTCAGATATTTTTATTCTTATTTCATTGGTTTATTACAAACAGCAGAAATATATATTCTACTAATAAACCAAACTTATAATGGAATGGTGGGGGCAATTGTGACAGCATAATATCTATTTATCTTTCTTTCCCTCTTTCCCTTCTTTTTCTCGTACCTCGTCTAACCAACTGCAGGGATTTATAAAAAAAAAAGAAAAAAACAGATGGTTGGGCCATTTTCTGCCTCCATGAGACCCGATTGAGGGGCAATGAGGCGTCCTAATGTTAGAAAGATAGAAATTTACTTGCTTTAACTTCATCTGTCGCTTTGAAAGAGTTCATTCAGCCTCGGACACAACAAGATCAGCGGGTGAATAAAGCATTGACGGCAGCGCACCCTACACCAGCCTTTACTTCACGCCCCATTTCCTCCTAACCTCCTTCTCCTCTTCTCTCACCCTCTCCTGTACAATGCCGCTCTCTTCCACCGCACATTTTATCACATTTTCTACATTTTTTTAATCTTTATTTTTCTGAATAGTTGTTATCTTTTTTTTTCTGCTTTACCTCATTTCTCCATGACATCTCTGTCATAGCCACCCTGCTGAGCCACATAGATGGGAAGGCTTGTGATCGTGGCCGCTAGTCAGAGATCGGCGACAACAATATGGCCATCAGGAAGGCGACAAAGTCATTTTATTTTAATTTGGTTGTTTTATTTAATGGGAGCTGGGTCAAAAAGATGGCTCGGAGTGACTTTCATTTCTGGGGTTTAGTAAAGGGCCGAGAATTGCATAACACCTCGACTTAACCCTACCCTCTTAATTAGCCTTACCCCATTACCTAAGTAGCCACAACCCTCAACTGACCCCCATATTTAGGCCGGCGTCACACTTGCGAGTGTGATGCGAGTAAGTCGCACGACTTTCTCGCATCAACACCTTGCACGGCTGCCCGCTCTCGGTCCTGAGTGTGCGGCTGCATGTATTTCTATGCAGCCGCACACTCGGGTCCGAGAGCGGGCGGCCGTGCCGGGTGTTGATGCGAGAAAGTCGTGCAACTTATTCGCATCACACTCGCAAGTGTGACGCCGGCCTTATCCTTATTTCCTGATCCCCTAACTTAGGCCAAATTAAGTCTGGCCCCTTCTTTCTTACCCTTACCCCTCAATTAGCTTACATCCATCACATAGTCCAAATCCTTCACTTATTCCGACCCACATGCTCAGCCCGACGCCCTGACTTATCCAGGGTCCATCACATCATCTGATCCCCGCAATTACGCGGCTCCCTCTGTTAGTCCAATCCATTCATTTACCATGCGCCACTCACATAGTCTGAGACAAAGTGACTACGTGCAGTCAACCTAAGTGGATGTGGACTATCGGAGGGGCTACTGGACAACTGGAAGCCTTTCATTTATTCCGGACTATTGGAAGGCCTAGTAATATAGAAAATGACATCCCATATAGAGAATATGGGAGGCTGTCCCCCCATTCGGGCCCCTAGTAGTCCCAGCCCCACTCCCCGCCAATGCTTCTCTGTCACTTTTTTTTTTTTAAAGGTGTCTGTGATTTTTCCAAGCGTGGAGCACAGGGTGCTGGAGTGATTGACGGCCATCACCACGCCCACAAGTCAGGGACCGCGAGCAATCAAATGGCCACCGCAGATTTCAGCCAGTAACCCAGAAAGGGCGTGAATGATGAGCGCGGAGAGAAGGCGCCTTCTCATTGTGCCGCTGCCAAGGCTGGCATTAGGCTGATCTGTTTTTAGATGAGTTTCTGCTTTGTTCCTCTCCGCTCCCCCGGATGTATTAACCTCGGGGACACGGTACGAGTGCGTTCCTGCGGAGCACCTGCTGGGGTCACCCGCTCTGATTTCTTTCTGGATTTCTGCAGAATAAACTGCTGTGATAGACGCAGCTCATACATCCGTTATGGGCGCTCTCCCCCCTCCCCTGCTCGGCCGGCGCTTTTTACCATTATGTCATTTATTACAGTTATTAGAGGGACATTACAATGGAGGTGTGCTTATAAGTAACCTGTGGCACCGCAGCAGGTGTGACACTACAACTCCCAGCATGATCTGATAGCCTAATATAATAACTAAGTATAGAGACTGGTGTAGCCAATCAGATTGCAGCTTTCATTGTTTTTGTAAAAGTTTGAAAATACTAAAAAATAATCTCATTGGTTGTTGACAGCTGTACCGACCCCAGAGGCCCCATCCATAACAAAATAGTTAGCTGTAGCCCAAAGCAACCAATCAGAATTTTTGATTGGTTGTTAGGAGGGCCACCTCAGTAAGTGCCCCATTAATACCAGTCAGTGTCGTCCATAGCAACCAATCAGTTCCTTCTATCACTCTTTCAGAACAGGTTTAGGAATGAAAGAAGTGATCTGATTGGTTGTTAGGGGCAGCATTTAGCTGGAAGACTCTTCCATTACAGGCTAATCTGTGTTCGGAATAACGACCTATCAGATTTATTCTTTCATTTTTAAACCTACTCTGGAAGAATGAGAGAAGTAATGTGATTGGGTACAAAGGCCAATAGACAGTAAATGGAGAAATAGCCCGCCTAGTGGCCTTGCAGTGAGGCTGCGGATTGGTTGGTATAAGTATCTGTGTCCGTGTTGCTTCATTGGATATTTCTACCCCGAACTTCCCAAAGTCCTCAAGTAACATAGTAACATAGTTATTAAGGTTGAAGGAAGACTTTAAGTCCATCTAGTTCAACCCATATCCTATCCTAACCTGCCCTAACAAGTGTTTTTATTTTCTAACAGAACAATGCACCAGAAGGGCTGTTTGTGAAAACGAAGGACCCCAGTACCTCCCCAAGCACCCCCGACATCCTGGAGATCGAGTTTAAGAAAGGTGGGTGTCTGTGACTGAGCTCCCAACAGGCCCAAATTTTTGTATACCATCCTAGAAAAATTGGAAAGGGCTTGGTTTACCTGAACTCTGCCCAGAGGTGGGCTTCCTATCCATTGTCATTCCTGCAGGAGTCCGGGGACGAGACTTAAATATTGTAATGTTAGCGACGGTGATGTTACTAAATAAGCTGATGCATTGTGGTCCTAGTGCCTGCGGGGCCCCAAACGCCTCGCATGTGAGGAGCCGGGTCTAATGCTGAGGTCAGAGCTGGGTCCGATCACAGCACGGTAACCTCCTGGATGCCGCGGTCAATCGTCACAGCAGCATTGAGGAGGTTGTACATAAAGGAGGGCTTCCTTATGATGCCCCACGAAGCACCATAGGGAGCCTCCTGAATGCCCCCGTGTCTGCCATGTACAAGCGATTATATGGCCACAGGTTCACATCCCAATATAAAACATTACACCGAAATCTAAAAAAGTAATGGAAATGACCACATTTGGTAGCGGCGCGGGTGTTACTGTCTGAACTAATAAAATAGCAGAATATTTCAGTGAACGCTGAAACTGTAGAATTGCTTTTTTTTTTTTTCCCCCGTTGCTTCCCTAAGAAAATGGAATAAACGCAGATCAGAAAGTCGTACAGACCCTAAAATAGTAGCAATAAAAACTACCGCTCGTACCACAAAAATCAAGCCCTGATACAGCGCCAACGACCGGAAAATAACAAAAATTATAGCTCTTGGAAGATGAGGAGGGAAAATGTGAAGTGAAGAGGGTCCTCTGGGCCTCTGATGTCCGAGGGTCCGCATGCACCTGATAATTAATAATGATCAGTATAATAATGCAGAGTCTATAGCGCAATGTGGTGTAATATAATCACGTCTATAATGATTAATAATACACAGAACGCCAGTAATAATGTCATACACTATAATATAATTTTACTCCTATTAATTGTCTATTACAAGACATCTAAATGATTATATACAGATATAACATTTATTAAATATTTTTTAACTTTTAGTTATTTTCCCCGTCCTCCACGTCACACTCTCGATATTCTCGACCCTCGCTATGTGATATGTAGTCCATGCATCCGTAATATTTGTATCTGAACATCCATCTCCACCCCCCGCCATTCCCAAATCCATTACTGGAAACCCCCATAATGTATAAATGCAGGATTGTGTGCGGATTGATTGTCAGTGCTGTCTCCGTACACCGCTGCCGCTGTCACCTCTTCTACTACCAGACTGGCAGCTGCTCGGAGCCTGCGCCGTCACATCCAGTGACTCATTTACACGTGGCATTATAGCACCTTATGCTATTGTCACGGAATTATCCCCGAGAAATTAAAGTCCCATCGTCCTTCCAGCCGGGACAATGGCGTCTCCATACAGCCGCAGTCCGTCAGATTTATCTATTCATCTCCCGAGCTTTATTTATTTGAAGTTTTAATCTAATTATTGACTATTTGAAAACTATAAGCTGCGGATCAAGTCCGGGACGGGCAAAAGTGACAAGCAAAATACGGCCCTAAAAAAAAAAATACATTCCCCCACCCAGAAAAAAAACCCTTTAAATCTAAATAGGATCTGCAGACTGATGAAGGCGGCTTAAAGTTCATTATTGCAAAGAATTACATTTAATAGCATAAGAGAGCGAGAGTGCTCTTGTTAAGAGGTGATTGGCATTGAATGGTGCAATCAATACTAATGGGGGCAACAGATGGAGAAAAGATTAAGCACAAAACTAGTCCTGGCTCCGCTTTGTGGCGAAACAAGCCCTTGTCAGATTGCTGATACATTTATTGCTCATTTCACTTTGCAAAAGAATAATGCGGCCTTTCTTTTCATAGTCTGTCCTCTCCCTCCCACCCGTAGCCCTTCCATCCGAAAATCTCCCCCCCCAGTCGCCCTCCCTGTACACCACACCCTTCCCTCTGCCTTTCTTGTGGAAGGTGTAATAATTAATTCATGGGGTCTCTCGATGGCTTTAACTTCTTACTGGCGGACCCCCTCCCTTATTCGCTCTTTGAGTGTTGACAGGTCTAGAACTTGGTTGGCGCTTATTGAAACAGACATTATGGGAGGATTGGATGGATGGGTGGGTCGGAAACCCACCGAGCAACTGGCCACCAGCTTCCCCCTCCTCTGTCCCCATTTGTCAGGCTCAAATCTCTGAGTGGTGAGACAGAAGGTGCCGGGCCGTAAGACAATGGCGGACCGTGAAATGCAATTAAGAATGGGGCTGGTGGCAATTTCACAGTGTATGAAATGAAAGACAGGGTGACAGTAGAGACAGGCCCCGGGCCCGGGGGGCTTAGAGGGGCTCATTTTATTGCAGTTTCTATTTTACCCTAAATCTGTAAATTCTCCCCCCTCTTCCCTTCTTGTCCCCGCCACCTTCTGGTTCTTAAGGAGTTATTTAGAGTTCATATCTGTCTCATCCATTAAGCGCTGCTGTGTGGAGGAGCCGCCGTCTCGTTGCGAAGCATTTAGACCATTCTCTCACATATACCCAAATTTATATAGTTTTTTTTTTCCTCAATTACAGGTGTCCCTGTGCAAGTGGCAAACATCCGTGATGGAAGCCGGCATCACTCTGCGCTGGAGCTTTTCTCCTATCTCAATGAAGTTGCGTAAGTCAGAAATGAAGAACTAGTAAAGTGTTAGATCTAAAACTATGCACTGTCACTTTAAGAACAGATCCAGTTTGGAGAGCCTCGGGACTCAGATTAGGGAATGCCGCTACCTGCAAACCACTAATTATGCAATGCACTGGCAATCTCAAAATCTCCACAGAGCAAAGAAGAGTGAAGCAATCAGCTGAGATCAGGTCCGGTGATGTGGACCTGACTGCGGCTTCTCTCCATCACATTGTCCTGCTTTACCCATGATCACAGCAGCAGCCTCCATGAAGTCCCACCATATACCTTCCTAATGGTGTGAGCCCGATTACCGCTCCTCCTCCCCACATGTACCCCTCCTCCTCCCCACATATACCTTCCTAAGTGTGCGCCCGAGTACCGCTCCTCCTCCCCACATATACCTTCCT
>VIAB01005974.1:23338-34134 GCA_009801035.1 Oophaga pumilio
CTAAAACTCAACGTCAGCCACAAAGTAATTTGGCACAAGTTTTTGGTTTTGTATTTTACTTTGTTACATTTCTAACATGCATTATTTTCAGAATTTCTGACTTATTGAATTGCCATTGAAAAAAGCCAGACACAAAGCCATGAAACACATACTGTATATCGAAATAACCCTAGAGTTCATTGCTGACACAGTGGCCTGCAATCTAAACATAAAATTCAAGAATGGATCGGCACTCCATATGTCAAGTTGTTGCTCGTGGAAAAATATAATTTTTAAGAGTCCGGGCACTCACATAATGTTAAATTAATTATTTTATTCAATCAACAAGGAAATCTAATAAGCCACGTTTCAGCCCATCCCAGTCTTTCATCAACTAAAACGCGTCCTATTGGATTTCCTTGTTGATTGAATAAATGCGCTATAATATAATTCAACATTACATGAGTGCCGGGACTCTTTGAAATTAGCATCTAAAGATGACCAGCAGGGGTCTCTTCTGTAAGATAAGCACAGTTTACATAAATCCTTATAGTAGGCCATGAAGGTGGGAGTCCTTGTGGTGGTCTGGTCATTTACGCCCCCTTGTGGAAGATTTCTGCATCCCAGTTACATCATGAGAGATGCCCAGCAGTCATGTGAATACACAAGCATCAAGTACTAAAGGTTTTGCCTATTTAGGTGTATAGGTTTTTATACTTTGGTGGCAACTAACTGCAACTTGTAAATTGTAAAAAAAACAAGATTTGTAAAATCGTTTAATTAAAATCGTCTGATTGTAGCTTGCAAGCAGGGCCCTCAATCCGGTTGTAGGTGATGAATTATATTAGCTCTGTAATGTCTTATTGTCTATACATGTCACCTCTGAATTGTAAAGTGCCGTGGAACATGTTGGCACTATAGAAATAAAATTATTATATTATAAGATTGTGACAAACTGGCAGCAATATATTGGACCGACCCTACCCCCCCAGGTCCTGTTATCTTTTTTTATGATTAAGGCCTTCTGATGTTCTGATGTTTGAATGAGGGTCAATGGGCAGATAAGTACCGAATATAACAAATCATGATACCAGCAATTTTTATTGTCATTCCTTTTGGAGGTTATGGCTCTCACTGAGAAATGAATATCGTGGTGTTTCTCATTTGTTTGCAATATGAGCCATGCCAATAGAAATATCTGCTAAAGTTGACAAATGGTATTTATACAGTTGTTGCATTTTTTGCTGTAAATTGAATTCACTTAAAGTAATAACGACCTGAGGTAAATTTTATGCAGCTCTGAAAAACTGTGTCCATTGCTGACAGTTTATTATCAACCGATTGGGTATCATCGGCAGCTGTCATTATATGTCCCATTTTTTGCCCCTCATTGCATGTTTTTAAATTAAGGGGATTAGGGTCCTATTAGTGCCAGCAACCATCATTGTTTATCTTTAGGGGCCCCTTTAGTATCTGGGTAGAGGTACCCGAAGTGGCACTAGTATTTAATAGGGCACCTAGGGACAGACTACGTTGAGCGGGGGCGCCAAAACCATCGTTCCCCCTAGGGTGCCAACCTCCGCGGCAAGGTAGTTATCAGCTTAGGATTTATAATAGGGCTTGTTAGCCCACCCCCTTAGATTTTTATTGTTTTTTTTTTGTACACTTTTTGCTTGGTGTGTGTTTTTGTGTTTTTTTCAATTTGGGGTATTTACCTTTAAATAGGTTTTTAGCAATAAAGATTATTTTATGAGGTTTATTTAAATATGATTTCTGATGGTTGACATACCTCTTATATTATACCAGATTTATTTAGTTTGAAAAATAAAAATAACCAAACTAAAATAATTTGATTTCAAGTGTGAGCACCCTCTTATAAAAGGGGATGTGGTTGTGTTTAGAAAGGGTCAATCACATTCCCTCCCATCCCATGTTAAATAATAGTCAGTGCACGGCCACCGTGGACGTTTACAGCGATTCTCATTAACCCCAGAGAAAGTGTTGCTGCTCTAGGAGGATTTTCCTGACATTTTCTTAGTTATAGTTTACAGTTAAAGCCATAAACAGCTGACAACACAGCAAAGGGTTCTCTGGGAAAATCAGCAGGCGGTAGAAGGATACAAAAAAAATTATAAGGCATTAGATCTACCATAGACACTTTGAAGACATCAACAAGAAGTGGCTTAAATTTGGCACAACAGGGACATTACCTAGAAGTGGACATCCCTCAAAAATTGATGAAAAAGACTAGAATAAAATTGGTCCAAGAGGCCGACGGCACCATTAACCCCATTCTGACATGCGCTGTACATATACTGCTCTACGGGAACTGCATTCCAGCAAAGAGAAGAATTTGTACGGCTGCACGATTGCGTGCCATCACGCTGAGGGCCGCGACGATCGGGTGCGGGTGTCCACTCTTTATGAGAGCTTACGCCATGCCCACGATTGGTGCTAGCACCAATCACGGGCATTTAACCCCACTGATGCCGCTGTCACTAGTGACAGCGACATAGAGGAGCATCGCGCAGGGAATGGGATCCCTACACGCTTTCATCAGGAGAACGCAATGCGATTGCGTTGTCCTAATGGTATCCATGGAGACCCCCGGCCGCAAGATGGTTGCGAGGTCTTTCAGGGAAGGTGGCTTCGCAGTGCCTGCAGAGAGCAGGACCTGAGACTCCTCCTTCCCTGCCTGTCAGATGCTGCTCTGATGCTCTGCAAATCCCCAAAGAACAAAAAAAACAAATATTTTTCCAATAAATACATTTATTTATGTAAATACAAAAATAAGCAATAAAAGTACACATATTGGCGCTTCCGTAATGACCTGCTCTATAAAACTGTCCCACTAGTTAACCCTTTCAGTGAACACCGTAAAAAAAATAAAAATAAAAACAGAGGCAAAAAACTATGCTTATTATAGCGATACAAAAATTCGTTTTTTTTCTATAAAATAGTTTTTAATGTGTAAATGTGCCAAAACATAAAAAACTATATAAATTGGGTGTCACTGTAATCATACTGACCCGAAGAACAAAAGCTGCCTAACCAATTTTACCACACACAGAATGGTATAAAAAAAAGCAATCCTGAATTGCTGTTTTTTTGTTCATTTTGTCTTCCAAAGATCAGAATAGAACGCGATCAAAAAATGTCATGTGCCCAAAACTGGTAACAATAAAATCGTCAGCTTGTCCCGCAAAAAACAAGCTATAAAATCATCTTATCATCTCCCGCCTCGACTACTGCAACCTCCTACTGTCTGGCCTCCCCTCTAGCACTCTGGCACCACTCCAGTCCATCCTACACTCTGCTGCCCGACTAATACACCTGTCTCCCCGCTATTCCCCAGCCTCCCCCCTATGCCAGGCCCTTCACTGGCTTCCTATTGCCCAGAGGCTTCAGTTCAAAACCCTAACCATGACATACAAAGCCATCCACAACCTTTCTCCTCCATACATCTGTGACATGGTCTCCCGCTACCTACCCACACGCAACCTTCGATCCTCTCAAGATCTCCTTCTCGACTCCCCCCTCATCTCTTCTTCCCACAACCGCATACAAGACTTCTCCCGGGCTTCCCCCATACTCTGGAACTCCCTGCCGCAAAACATCAGACTTTCACCAACAACGGAAACCTTCAAGAAGAACCTGAAGACCCACCTGTTCCGACAAGCCTACAGCCTACAATGATCCTCAGTGTACTGAACCACCGCACGACCAGCTCTACCCTCTCCTAGTGTATCCTCACCCATCCCTGTAGACTGTGAGCCCTCGCGGGCAGGGTCCTCTCTCCTTCTGTACTTGTGTGTCCCTTGTCTAGCACGTTTATTGTACCTGTCTATATTTTCCCTTTTCATATGTAAAGCGCCATGGAATAAATGGCGCTATATAAATGTGTAATAATAATAATAATAAAATGACTGTCAGACGAAATATGGAAAAATTATAGCTCTCAAAATATGGTGATGCAAAAACTAGTTTATGCAATAAAAAGCATGTACTGTATTAGTGTGTGACAGCAGCCAAACATAAAAACCCGATATAAATCTGGTATCGCTGTAATCGCCCTGACCCGAATAAAGTCGCAATATCACTTATACCGCATGAGGAACTGTGTAAAAAATAAATAAAACCAATACTTCACATGCTGTTGATTTTTTCATTCTGCTTCTTAAAGATTGCAGTAAGGCTTGGTGCACATTTATCCTGTGCTCTACGCTGAGCGCTTACACCGGGGTTTCAGTGTAAATCTTTGAAATACGTGATTCAGACATAACCCCCGGTAGAAAATTCTCTATAATGAGGCAGATGGAGGCACTGAGAACGCCATAGGACCTGTGATCTGGCGGTGTCAATATTTTTAGGATTGCATAAAAGTGCCATCGGCCACAGTTATGTGCACTTCTGAAAAGAAGGACACCGCTGACTAGAGGCCAGATGGAGTCCAGCATAACTCTGCTGCCTCATTATAGTGAATGGATCCATCGGGGATTTCATCTTTCACGTCACTCAGAGATTTACATAGAAAACCCAATGTAAGTGCTCAGCGTAGAGCGCCAGATAAATGGGATCATAAATGTTATGTACAATTTTTCCAATAAAAGCTTCAACTCAATCCACCAAAAAGCAAGTTCCCACTCAGATCTGTCATCTGTTAACGGAAATATAGGGGCTTCCACGTTACTGGTAGCACAAAGACTCTACAAAAGCGAACTGGCTCCTCGCCCCCCAAAAGAAATTCAGCAAATTCTCTGCTCCCAAATCCAAATGCCCCCTCCCTTATGAGCCCCAGTGTGCCTAAACCACATTTAATGCCCACGTTTGGCATTTCTGTAGCGATGAGAGCTCGCCTAATTTACTGATGTGTGTCTCCAGAAGCATGAGCTGAGCATAATGTACTGGTCACTACAACGTACTGGTCACTACAAGGCAGTGTGCAATTTTTACTCAGCAACATCAAATGTTGCCTGTTTCTGGAAAACACCCATGGAGTCAAAATCATTTCTACATCTGTAGATAAATTAGCAAAGAGTTATAATTTCCAAAATGTGGTCACATGAGGGGGATTCTGCTCTTCTAGCACTTAGGGGCTCTTTATATGGAATCCGCAAACTATTCGAGGAAAATGTGCGCTCCAGGAGGCAAATAGCATCCAGTCCTTCTGAGTCACTCCGTATGGCAAAGTAGTACTGTACAGCCACATATGGGCTATTGCCACGTTCAGTAGAAATTGTGGAACAAACTTTGGTGCTGTTTTTACCCACTTCCCAGTGTGAAAATGTAAAACTTGAGGCTAACACACAATCTTAGTGGTAAAAATGTAAATTATTTTATCTTCACTGGCCAATGGTATAAAAGTCTGTGACACACCTGTGGTGTCAATATAATCACTGCATCCCTAGATGAATTCATTGAGAGGTTTAATTGGTAAAATGGGGTCACTTATGGGGGGGTTCTGCTGTGTTGGCACCTCAGGGGCTCTGGCAATGTAACATGGCACCCTCAAACAAGTGCAGCAAAATCTGCATTGTAATATGATGTTTCTTCCCTTCCAAGCCCTACCGTGCGCCCAAACAGTTGTTTTCCCCCACATATGGGGTATCTGCACACTCAGGAGAAATTGCACAACAAATTGTATGGAGCAATTTCTCCTGTTACCCTTATGAAAATGCAAAATTTGGAGCTAAAAAAGATTTATCTGGGAAAAATGTGATTTTTTTTTTCATTATATAAACTTCTGTGAACCACCTGTGGGTTCATGGTGCTCAATACACATCTAGATAAGTTCCTAAAGGGGTCTAGTCTTCAAAATGGTGTCACTTGTTGGGGGTTTCCACTGTTTAGGCACATCAGGGGCTCTCCAAACGCGACATGGCATCCGCTAATTATTCCATCAAATTTTACATTCAAAAAGTCAAACGGCACTCCTTCCCTTCCGAGCCCTGCCATGTGCCCAAACAGTGGTATTACCCCACATATGGGGTATCGACGTACTCTGGAGACATTTTCTCCTGTTACCCTTGTGAAAGCTAAAAAAAAAATTAGGTCTAAATGAAATTTTTTGTGAAAGAAAAGTAAATGTTTATTTATTCCTTTCACATTCCAAAAATTCCTGTGAAGCACCTGAAGGGTTAATAAACTTCTTGAATGTGGTTTTGAGCACCTTGAGGGGTGCAATTTTTAGAATGGTGTCAATTTTATATCAAAATATTCCAGTCTCTACTACAAAGCTGAAGATGAGGAGGAATTTCAACTTTCAGTGCGACAACACCCCTAAGTGACCTCTAGAAGATGCCACCGCAACCTGACAGATATGGAGCTGATGAATGCAAGGAGGAGCAGGCAAAGATCACCAATTCCAGATGTGCCGTGCCGAGACACCCCGACCCAGAAAGACAGAAATTCACAGGGAACTGCAACAAAGTATTAGTGTAAGGGAGTGCAGATTTATGCAACTACATTTATTTTACTTCTTTATTTTTCTAATTACACCCAAAAAGATTTCAGGTTATTTTTATTATTGAATTGTACAGATTATTGGCAACATTAAAGGTGGGAGAGGTTCTGATATTGTTCTTATGATTTTTTTTTTCACATGACAACAAAAGCCTGCCTTTTTAACACAGGAGTGTGTAGACTTCTTACATCTACTGTAGGTGCCTGCATTCGGCTTCCTGTAGAAAATTCCATCAGTCCTATAAATAAAGCATGATTTAAGAATGGCGACAAATCCTGGATGTTGAACTCTCGTTGGCCATGGGTTGGTTCTTAACCTCCAGTCCCTGGTTGTTCAGGCCACCGCTTATAACCTCACGTATCAGTGAAAATCTCAGACTCAACATTTCCTCTCATGGCAAGCAAACGTCTGGAGGTGAACATCACAAAGAAAGACTCCAACTTCTAAACATAGAAGCGTTTCCTTCTATTCACGGCCAGGCTGCTGGGACGAAGGTGACGAGCGGCTGCTGCGCCTACACGAACAGTAACTTCCGTGCATGTGCAGGTCTCGCCTGAAATCCTCATGTCCCCACGGATCCTAATAGAAAATAGTGAAAATTCCTTCAGATATCTTATTATAATTTACACATGGCGTAAACTTCTAAGTAATCTAATGTATTCATCGAAATGGGCTTGTTTTGTTCAAGTGGGTTCAGGGATTTCTCCGAGCCTCAGGAAGATGCAGTAATTTCTGCTAAAAGCCGCCTCATGCAAATGTTCCCCCACAGTCTATGGCTAAGGCCGGGATCACACGTCCGATACTCGCATGTGAAATCCCGACCTAATCGTGCAGCTACTGCACCATCGCCTTGTGTCACCTGGAATAGCTGCAGAGAAGCTGAAGTAATAAACCTTGTAAACACTGGGGCTGATCGACTAAGGGTGTGTTTCCACGTTCAGGAAACAGTCCAGATTAGCTGCGTGTTTGACGCTGTGCGTTGGCGCAGCGTCAAACACGCAGCGTCCAAATGTTACAGCATAGTGGCGGGGATTTCAAGAAATCCCGTCTCCACTATGCTTCAAAACACGCAGGCGGAAGACCTGCGTTTCCGGACATGCGGCGCGTCTTTTTAGACCGCAGCATGTCCTATTCCCTTGCGGCGACGCTGTGGCGCCGCAAGGGAAATAACACAGGGCTATGTAGCCCTACGGTCATTCCGCATGTGTTCCGGATGTATTCCTGAACACATCCGGAATGAGCGCGCGTTCAAAAGGGGCGGAGCTTTGGGCGGTGCGGAATTTCCAAAGCGCTGTGTTTGTGTTTGGAAACACAGCCTAAAAGTGTCCAACTTTAACCTACACTAGACGGTCCCACAGTGCCATATGCAAACATCTACCCTAGATTTTGAGACATGGCTACAATTTTAGGCCACGGCCTCTTTTCTGGTAGAACACACCCTTGTCACATGTGTCTAAAGCGCACTAAGTTTGGTATGTTACTTTTTTGGCACAAATTAAACCAGAAATATATTTAATTCTCACTATTGTTTTTTTCCAGCACCCCTCTAGTTGGAAAACATTTCAGTCAGTTCTTATGTTAAAGCAACTACATTTTTTTACTTCTTTATTTTATTGGTGCCACTAATGTAAGCTCCCTGCCCCTAGTCTTATACTCATCAGCCGCCATCTTCGTCTGTTCTTGGTGCCACGACTCTTGTTTTCTGCAGGTAATTCTTGCAATTTTGCTGCAATACTGAGTTTTCCAGATTTGCACTTTGCTCCGTGGTCAGTGGGGGGCTCTGTGGGTCTGCAGGAGCAGGAGGATGTTTCTCTGTTTACCTAAGACGCTAATCAGTCTCTTCCCAACAGAAGTCAAGCTTCTCATCCAGTCATGATCAAAGTAGCTGCCACACGAGAGAGTTATGGGTTTCGTATGCTCTTTGCCATGCCTCTGTTTTTTGGGGGTTTGTGCATATATTTGTGTTTCTTCAAATACTTTATTGTACCATGACCAAGGAAGAGACCTAAGAAGTCTTGAAAGCTTGCTTTGTAACATCATTTATTTTATTTGTTAGCCATTAAAAAGTATCATAGCTACAAGATTATCTTGTTTTTCCCACTGAAAGCATTATTTTTCCAACTGTCTAGCATGGTACCAAACCCTTTTGATCTTTGTATGGACACTGCATAGTTTAGGCTGCTTTCAAGCCCTTCATACACTTTAGGTAAACGTCAGCGGAGCTGCCAAACATTTGTGTGGATGGGCCTCCTGATTATGTCCCCATAGATTATTTCAGGGGAAATAAGGACTCTGCAGTTCGAATTCAATCACCCACCATGGAGTTAATCCCAGGCCAGATGATTCTGGCAGCAGCTCTCCCCATAGAGAACACAAAAAGTCCTGTGTATGGGGTAGATGGCCATCAGTATGAAGCATCTAGATACTCCCTTGTGAGAAATATAGATCATTAGTGGACAGCTGGGGACACATGCACATATAGATTACTAACATAGATTTGTTTTATTTCGAGAGTGTCTATAGGCAACTAGAAAAGTCATCTTTTTCCCTAACGTATGGGAGTCTCACAGGGGTCTTTAGGCTTCTCTGCCACGGTTTTCTCTTAGATGTTTCTTTGTCATCTCTCCTGATGTGTTCCATTCCCCAGTTCTGTCTCCAGCAGAAAATTTTCATTAATTTTCACCGAAGAATATTTCTTCATCTGGGGCTGGCAGCATTAACGAGTCTTACTTTTGTGTAATTACAATTTCCTCTTTGGCATTTTCTTAAGTAACTGGACGCAGCCCAGGAAACCTTTATCTGAGAAAACACTGTTTTGTTTCTTGAGATGTGAACTCCCTAAATTCCTTTTTTTATAGTATGTTGATTTTCTTGGAATAATTTTTAACCCATTTCTGTGAATGTTGTCACAAAACAAACAAATGGAAAATTGAGGACAGGCTTAAAAACGCTGCAAATAGTGTAACTGAATCGAATAAGGCACAGTGGGCTCTGCATGGGTGGGCAAGACTCCGCATGGACAGGACTTAAAGAGGTGTTCCCATTTCCAAGATCCTATTCCAATACGTAGTAGGTATAATAATAATACTAGCAAACACCTCCAATTAGAATAGTATACTTCTTCTGATTCGCTATGTTACTTACCCTATGTGCAGGCATTGCAGGACCTTAGATATCCATTATTACAACCACTAACAACTAAATAACTGTCACGATATGAGTAATTATAACCATGGATACCTAAGCTGCTGCAATGCCCTGCACATGGGGTAAGCAACCTAGCGAGTCTGTACTACATTTCTAATTGGAGGTACATTGGCGTGTAAACGTTTGGGCACCCCTGGTAAGAATTACGGTTATTGTGAAGAGTTAAGCAAGTTGAAGATTAAATGATCTCTAAAAGGCCTAAAGTTAAAGATGACAGATTTCCTTTGTATTTTAGGCAAAAAAGATATATTGTCATATTTTTACATTTTAAAAATTTACAAAAATGAAAATGGGCCAGTGCGAAAGTTTGGGCACTCTTGGAGATGTGTGTGCTCAGATAACTTTGACCAAGTATTCAGACCTTAATTACCCTGTTAGGGTTATGGCTTGTTCACGATCATCGTTAGGAAAGGCCAGGTGACACAAATTTTCCAACTTTATAAAAACTCAGCCTCCGCTAACCTTGTGCCAAAAAACAGCAGCCATGGGTTCTTCTAAGCAGCTACCTAGCACTCAGAAAATGAAAATGGTGGAGGCCGACAAAGCAGGAGAAGGCTATAAGAAGAGAGCAAAGCATTTTCAAGTTGCCATTTCCTCAATTCAAAATGTAATTAAGAAATGGCAGTTACCAGGAACAGTGGAGGTCAAGATAATGTCTGGAAGACCAAGCAAAATTGGAAGAGTCATCAGAAGAAAACCTCTCCTGCGCCCTCACCATAAAATTCAGCATCAGAAGTTTGAAAAAGAACATCTAAACAAGCCTGATGCATTTTGGAAACAAGTCCTGTGGACTGATGAGGTTAAAATAGATATATTTTACAACAATCTTCAAAGTTAAGTGTGGAGGAAAAAAAGGCACAGAATATCAGGAAAAGAACATCTTGCCAACCATTAACCATGCGGGTGGATCAATCATGCTTTGGAGTTGTGTTGCAGCCAATGGCACGGGGAACATTTAAAGGGTAGAGGGAAGAATGAATTCAATGAAATTTCAACAAATTCTTGATGCAAACATTACACCATCTATAAAAAAGCTGAAGGTGAAAAGAGGAAGAAGAAGGCGTCTACAAATGGATAATGAAACAAAAAGTAGCGCTCTGTAACGCTATAGTATGCAAACATGAAATATGAAAATTGAATTGCATTA
>VIAB01005975.1:0-18669 GCA_009801035.1 Oophaga pumilio
ACAATTTTCATAGTCATGAAAATACAGAAAAATCTTTGAATGCATTAACAGACTAGCGTAGTCTAGCAATCTTAATATCTTGGTGATAAATCCTTCACAGTTAGTAAACAACAGCACGCACAATGACAAGTGACACATCCCTGAATTCTGTGTTTCAGTCTCTACTGCTGTCTTCAGATTACATAACAAAAACCTGGGTACAGGTTCCCTTTAATGTACCCTATACTTTTGTCTCCAATAGTGATGGCACTAACCACGATACAAATTTCTATGAAGCTTTAGTAGGTAATTAATTTTCTCAGTTGTATACT
Organism: Oophaga pumilio; assembly: GCA_009801035.1. Taxonomy (NCBI): domain Eukaryota; kingdom Metazoa; phylum Chordata; class Amphibia; order Anura; family Dendrobatidae; genus Oophaga; species Oophaga pumilio. The sequence goes on from VIAB01005975.1 coordinate 312, forward strand.
TGACAACAAGCAACTTTGCAGCAGTATGGTTATGCTGTCACAGCTCAGACCAAGCTATAAATTAGTTTTGTCTAAAAAATACATTAGGGTGTTAATATCTTTAAAACTCTGCTAGCATGAACTCGAGGCTGAAGACTTCGATGACCCCAGTAGATTCCTATCCATCCGGCAGTGCTGTGTTACCTTCCAGAGTACTCATGTATTTCAGCATATCAATATTTCGGGAGAAGTTTATACCGTCCTCCTCTGCCCACCGGCTTTTTACTTTGCACACACAGATCGATTCTTCTTTTAAGATTGAGCTTGGAGGTCACGGACTCTCCTGAGCAGACTCCACGGCACTGCCTCTACCTACTGTCCCTGCTGATTCCCGCTCACAGCCCGTTCTTGGGATGAGTCAGCAGTGCTCGGAGCTTTTGATGTGTGTTGTCATTTGTGCCCCTTTTTTTTGTTTACTGTACTATTGCTGCAAGTTACAAAATTTTGGAAACTAGCCAAGTAAAATATAAATGTGCTTCAGCTTTCTGAAACAGTAGCTGGTATATAGAAATGCTCTGGTCATAGCTTACATTTTAATATTAACACTTTCTTTCTTCAACTAGGTCTATTCACATAAAAGCTCACCGGTGATTGCACCCAATACATCCTAAGGGGTATTGAAATGTGAACCACGGTACAAATTGGCAAAACACAAATCAGGGGAACAAATTGCTCATCTCTAATCGACAGCTGTTGTTCAGTGAACATTTGGCATTTTATCTCTTTTGTCATTAGTCCGTTTTCGTTGGAATATGCCTTCTACATCACAATTAGGCTAAGTCCACAGGACCGTATAAAAAGTCGTCAGTTTCACTCAGAAAACTTAGGCGATATTTTTCTCACTTGTCATCTGCGCGCAACTTGTTTTTTTAATAATCATTTACAGTTTACTATGTTACAGAACGGCAATGTATCCGTAAAAAAAACAGATGCCGGACTGTGGCTCCATATGGAATCTGAGTTTTTTGCTGCACCCGTAGACTTGAATGAGCGAGTCTCAGCCAACACATGGAAGGAACTAGTACATGCTGCAAATTTTTTCACAAGCAGATTTGGTCAGTGAAAAATTTCAAACTGAAAATATGATCATGTGAACAGACCCTATGGCTGAGCCCCACACAAAATAGCTTTACTTATCTGAACCACTAAGTACTCTAACGGAATGGCTTCCAACGCACATACTAATGAGGAATAAGAGAGAATACAGTGTTTTTATGCAGGTTGAGGTCATGACAAGTGGGAAGCTCGTGGAGACAAGGGATCAAAAGAAAATAATTTTTGAACTGCCAAAGGACATCCACATGATACTTTACATTTTTTTCCCAAGTTTAATAATCGCTGGGTTTAGTGCTAATCTTCTCATACTGTATTTTCTACACAAACTCTCTGAAGACCACAAAAGTAAGATGGCCTGAAGACAGCTCCAATTCTCTCACAGAGCTTCATATCAAACAAAAATATCAATATCCCCAACAGAAAACAGAACATAAGAGAGTCAAGTTTTCTGTTTGAACCACAGAAATCCAGATTCAGTTCACCTTCTGCTAAGCCAAGAGGCTAAGTATTCATGATCCAGCAAACCATTCCCATTACAAGGACATTTCTGAAATCACCAGGTTCTCTCACCGGGCCGCTCATACAATGAACTGTGCATATTAAACATTCAGCCAGTGTAAACACTTGGTTCCGGCTGCCTGTAATTTACCGCATGCCACTTCACAAATCGGTCAGTCGCTTCTTGGCAGTCACCACGTTTGATATGGTATAGTCATTTTATAGAGCTTTAGGGGTTAAACATACAGAATATTTCCCTTACTATACCGCAAAAAGTGCTATTTGTCCATCCTGTTCTGTTATTACCCATAAATGGGAAGACGAAACATACCGACGCAGTCGCAATGTTCACAGTGTTAACCCTTTCATAACAGTATGACTTCACATGTTATTTTGTGCTTTTATTTTTCCCTCTCCTTCCAACAGTCAAAGCCTTTTTCATTTTCCTGATAACAGTATGAAGGTTGGCATTTTTGAGGGGCAAGTTGCAGATTTGAATGACTGTATTTACTTTACAATATAATGTACTGAATTTCAATAAAATAAAATTACAAGTGTAGTGAAATGGTGAAAAAACCGAGAGAAAAAAAAAGCCCCTGCAATTCGGCCATTGTATTTACAGTGTTCATTGTGCAGTAAAAACACCTGGCAACAGGATACATCAGGTCAGTACAATTACGGCGCCACCAAACGTCTACGTTTTTGTTTATAGTTTAGTGTTTTACATAATATTAAAACTCTATAAAAAAGAAAAAAACTTTGTCGCCATTTTCTGAGACTGGTAACTTACCACCCCCTCTCCACCAATCATTTGAGCTTTGTGAGGGCATAGTTTTTTGTGCCAAGAGCTGATGCTTTTCATTAATATAATTTTGGGCTACAGTGTTTTAATAATTATTCAGCGCTTTTTAGAGGAAGTGCAGTAACCGATGAATGGTAATTCTGGTTTAAAGGCAACCTGGCCAATTAAATACCGCGGTCAACGACTGATAGTAAACATTAGGTTCCTGAGCTAGTGCCGGTCGTTGTTGTTACAGGCAGATGTTGGCTGTTCCCCAGTCTATGTCATACACCGCCTGTGCCCATATCACACATTTACTTTATATGGTCTGGAAGGAATTAAAGGGACTGTCCACACAGAATGTCCATTCAAGCCAAGTAAGGCGCTTGGTGCATCATGGTGGGGCCAATCAGAGCTGGGGTCCTGGGTTCAAATCCCATCAAGGACAACATCTGTAAGGAGTTTGTATGTTCTCCCCGTGTTTGCGTGGGTTCCTCCGGGTACTCCGGTTTCCTCCCACAATACAGACATACTGATAGGGAATTTAGATTGTCAGCCTCATCAGGGACAGTGATGATAATGCGTGCAAACTGTAAAGAGCTGCGGAATATGTTAAAACTATATAAAAAAAGATTCTTCTTATTTTTTAAGTAAACCTTTCCACCTGCATGTTTTCCATTTTTCTATGCCGTTCTCGGGCTCTATGAAGCCAAAGCAGTCAATCAAACAAGAGATGGATGGAGATAGATGGAAACCGACCAGGTAGGAAGATGTATATAAATGATTGGCCCAGCCATGATGTACCGAGCGCCTGTACTTGGTTTGAACAGTCATATTTGCTGACAGAGTCACAAGGACTTCAATGAAGCTATGTATGTAAGGTTTTTTCATGGTACGTTTTGCAGTGCCCAGTGTGGCTGCACATCAGGAGAATCTCCTAATATGTAGTTAGTTAAAGGGACTCTGTCAGCACAGAATGACTGTTCAAACCACGCACAAGAACTCAGTGCACCTATGTTGTGGAAAATCATTTAATTACACCTTCCCACCTGCTCAATTTCCATCTATTTCTATTGACAGCCAGACCTGTCAATCAAAGAAGTAAGGGGGAGTGGAGATAGACAGAAAACAAGAAGGTGGGAAGGTGAAGTTAAATGATTTGACCTGCCATGATGCACCGAACGCATGTACTTGGTTTGAACAGTCAATCTATGCTGACAGAGTCCCTTTAAAAAAAAGTATCACGCACAATATACTTTATTTAACTGTAAGTCACAGTGAGCCATTGCGCTGTCAGCAAATTTCTTCCATATGTCAAAATAAATTTATACCCACAATATACCGGCCCAATAGAGGCTAAAAGGACTTTTTTAGCCCCCAGCGGATAAATCGGAATCTATAGATACTATAGATACATGTGGTATACTGGAGATTTCACCGTGAATACAACCAGCAGGCACTGCAATGAGAGCAACCTTACCCACACTTTCATGTTAAATTGCATCTTTCGCATATAGTATTATGTAGGATTGGGTAAACTACAAATCATACATTTAAATGATGTATTATAAACACATTAGAGCTTATTGCAATCAGTATGCACCAGAATATGCTAAGTAAATCAACTCCATATTGCAGCTGTGCTACAGTGATTACATTAATAGGTAATGTGACAGCATAAAATATACAGGAAATCAGGGCCAAGACACTTCCCCATAACTCAGGAAGCCAAAGGAATAGATATGTTTGGCCTGGGCTTACATCAGAGAATTTCCTAACAGAGCTAAACAATATTAAGGGACATTCCTCCATGTTATGTGTACCATATGAACCATTATTCATTACTTGCTGTACACGTGAAATAGAGGAACGTTAATACATATTCTATGGTGCACATGACAGTCAAATGAGCAAATACAATACATTAGCACGGCTTCTGCTTATATTAAAGCCATGGCTTCCGTTCATACCAGAGCCCTGAGGGAAATGACTGATCTATTTTCCTACGGACTACAAAAAATCCAGAGGGACGCTATTTATTTATAAAAGAGAGTTTAGTGTTTTTTTTTATTATCAGTGTTTGGATATTTAGCAGTGTAAACTATGTTAATCATGAGATGAAAAATAATGGAAACTGGGGTGTAAAGTAAAAAAAATATTCAATATGAACACAGCCTGAAACATTAATAAGTCTTCTAAAAGAAAGAGGACCTGTCCTTCGAACCTACACATTTTGTTGAGGTTGGTTCACTCACTTTCATATGGTGGGCTCTCAATTAAAAAGCGGAAACTTGAAAATAAAAATTATTCACAAAAAACGAATTTATTTTTGAAAAATATGAGATACTGAGTTGTTACATCTTTCTAAATTCTGAGAATATTGTCAACTCTGTCAACTACAGAATGCAGCATGGAGATGGTAGACACAAGCTATGTCACATTGGCGGTTTAGATCCTCTGCATGATGGACCAGGCTTTCCCAGGAGGTATGAAGCCTAGTGCCTACCGGTATTCACCTGCCTCCCAGACAGTCCCTGGATGCCACACTCCACCAAGGAGCCAGACGGCGCATGGCGAGATGGATGGGAAGGGGAGCAACGCCACTAGGTAAAGAAAAGGAGGCAACCATGAGCTCTCTAACATCCCTAGACGGGTTCTTTCACCCCATGCAGCAATCGCTTTCCTATCCCTGTTTTACCCTAAGCAATCATCCTGCTCTAAGATCTAAACACAAAGGGAAACCAGCAAGGGTAAAAAACAGTAATCACTCAATGCGCACCAAGACTACCGAAAGGTATAAAGGGAAATGAAGGATTTGGCAAACCAAAAGGGAGATAAATAAAAGGAAGACACCAAACAAACTTCTAAATAGCAATCTCTGGAGATGACTCCTAGACGACTTGTCTTTCCAGAGCTCACACCTCTATAATGATACCAAGATATAGCAAGCTATCACTGGTAACTACCCAAGCTAAGAGGTGAGTACTTATACCAGAGGGGAGTGGAGAAATCAGAACAATTGAGATAACCCAAGATGGAAAGCTATAGGAGACCAACAGAACTGCTTAACCTTTGCAACAAAATAACAAGGAAAATCTGTACAGGTAACTGGAAAGCAAAGAAGATCCAACCAGTGCAGGTGTGCGTGTAGCCAAACGCTTCCATCTTCTGACCCCTGAAATAGAGACCACTCTGTTGTGGTATCGCTGTGACATGCTGTTAGCATGTAGAAAGTTAGGAGCCGATTCATAAAGCTAGAAAAGTGGCAGAAAAGCTTTGAAAAGTTGCAAAAGTTTTGCGTGATTGGGAGCTGCGCAAACATTTTTCAACTTTTGGAGTTTTCACGCCAGTTTAAATCATATTACCCAAAATGGGCAGATTCCTGGGATGTAGCCCTGCCTGCCCATCAAATTCAGCAAAAGCGCCCGCGTTTTGAACGGCAGAAATGCTACTACTATTCCCTAGCTGGAGCAGAATTTTTGGTATGTCAGCGCATGACACTCAGAAAATGCGCCAAATTCATTAACTGGTGTGTGCCTTTTAAAGGAATTGTCCACTACTTGAACAACCCCTTCTAAATTCCTGTTTCCTCCAAGTAAAATAATAACACTTCTACTCAACTCTGGTTCCAGAGTTGGCACTCAGAGTTCCAGCGGAGTTGGCACTGGCTCTCCCGGGGATTGCGTGACACTGTGTCATGCAATTGCTGTGGTCAATCAACGCTGTTTTCACTCTCCTCTCATTCCGACAACTGAAGACATCTAGAGGAAGTGAAAGAGTAGCCGCAACTCTCAGTTCCTCCAGATGTCAGTGACGTCCGTACGACAGGAAAGTGAAGCCAGCGCTAAATGGCCGCAGGGATTGCAGGACATAATGTAACACGATCACCGGGAGGAGCCAGGGACGACACCTCTGAAAAAGAGCCAACACCGCAGGATAGTAAAAGTGTTATCATTTTCCCGAGGGGTGGGGAAGAGGGATTCAGAAGAGGTTGTCTGGGTAGTGGCCAACCCCTTTAATGAATTTGGTGCATTCTGTTTCAACAAGACTGGCATAGTGCGAGCGTGTTTACGCCCCTTACAGTTTTCTGCATCAAGGTATGGGTAACAAGTAGAGTGTTAGGTTAAGAAAAGCTAAATCAACTCCATACCCCACAAACTCATTGTTGCCATTCCCTGAGGATACAATAAATTCTGCATGATATACACACATTATGTTATCTTGGATTCTCTCCTGAACCTGAATGACCACAATAAAAAGGTTTTGTGCACAGGTATTTCAAGATATATGGAGCCATATGTCATCTAAAAATCAGAGAAGAGCAAAGAACAATAAATAGGAACCTTTCTTTGAACCATGTTAGGTAATAGCAAATGCAGGATTATATTCTACAGTAAAACTAAAGGTTTATAGACAGCTGTATTTTCTACCAAGACATAGGAAGGAACAGATGTCACATTGTCAGTTTCCCACCCCAATTAGTAAGCATCTGCTTCTTTACATTTTCTATCATAGTATAATAAATTGTACTTTCTAGTACATTTACTGAACCTGAACAGCCTCGTGCTGAAATTCGCCACATGACTAAGTAATGAATATTTTACAATGATAGCAATAACCATACAACAGCTCAATAAAAGGCTAGCTTTAGGACACATGCCAGGAAGATACAAACAGTAAAATGGTTAGCCATTTATAAAGGGAATATGTTACCAGGTTTTTGCTAACTGATCTAAAAACAAAATAATGTAGGGGAAGAGACCCTGATTCCACTGGTGTATCACTTACTGATCTGCTTATTATTTTTTTTTTTTTTTAATAAAATCATTGTGTTATCATCAGGAGATTATCACTGGTAGACTACTTGTTAAACACCGCCCCCACCAATGATTGGTATCTTTGTATGTTCAGGGCTGGGTTGTGCACAGCTCAACATTCAGAGAATGGTAGACCTGAAGTATATGAAGAAATTTTGTAATCAAAGTAAAGTAAGTGATGCATTGCTGGAATCAGGGTCTCTTTCCCAACATCAGGCTGCTCTCAGATTACATAGCAAAAACCTGGTGACAGATGCCCTTTAACAATTTTTGTAGTGGTTCTTCAATACATTGCATGGGGTAACTAATTTGTTTGTCTCGCCATCAAAAAAAACAAGAAGAATACTGATTTTTACTTCTCACTTTGGCAGGGAACCTCAGTGTCAGCTAGCTTAGTAATTCACGAACAGATCTTCGCAACAGTTCTCACCAGGTTGGGTTGCACCAACATTATTGTAAGTTATGCAGCCTGCCTTAGTAGAGCACAGTAGATCTGGAAGGGCCCCTTCACACAGCATTTTTTATCCAACATTCAGGGACCCCATCGGTGCTAACATCCAAACCCCCTCAAAATGGGATTTGAGCATATGTGCCAACGGGACCACTGAGTAGTGCAGATGGGGGGTCACAGTGTACTCTGTCGTGCATTGTTTTCAACCTTAAATGCCCTACCGGAGGTGGACAGCACGACGTAATAGACTACAGCTTGCTGTACACCCAAATCCTGTTTGCTAATGGGGTTCAGACATAAGCCCCAAGAGGGCCACTGAATGCAGGATAAAACACTATTTCCAAGGGGCCCAAGGGTCTAGTGACTGCCCGGCCAATTGGCCACTTGCATTAGTCACCTCCTGCAACCATGAATATTCAGTGTGCTGGCTAATATGCATATTCACACAATTCATGCCATTGTGTCCCGTTTGTGTCTGGGGTGGGCCTGCTACTAACACAGAACAGGTACCAGAGGCCTCTCTGTCTACACATGTGGTCTCAACTTTCTGCACCACCTCCTATCACCACCTGTTGTTGACTTCTCCCCATGGTAGAGCCACGATACAGTCACCATTGAGTCAGGATCTAGCTGAGCGGATGCCAGGCTCCTCCTTCTAATGGATGCTAAAAGAGTGTGTAGATTTTAGAGCATACAATTTCTAAATCGTTGTGGTTTCTGTGATCTTACAGAACAAATTGATATTTACGCAGACCATCACATTCTCATTTTTGCTTTTTAAAATGCCTAGATTGAATCTGTGAATCCAAGGCCTCTGTCAGATATCATACATTTTATCCATGGACTTTTGTGTTTTTTATTTTATTTTCATCACTGTTTGACCAGTGTGTTAGGTTTTACCATTAGTGATGTTTCACGGATGGTGAAAAAAAAAACCCTGCAACATTTCTCCTATTTTTACAATGTTAATCATGGACAGTGTACAGACCGGACACTGATGTCATCCATGTGCTGTCTGGGATTGTCACATGCCTATAAACTTGTATAGGTAATTTTGATCCAGGAGTCAGATTAAATATTTCACTGTGATTTTTTGGGGACCGAGGGTGTATGTCTTTAGTTGAGGGGAGAGGTGTCTACACTCGTGGGGTAAACTCTTCAGCATCATGACATCAGTTGTTACAATCAGGTTGTGAATAGAAGTTTATTATGTAAATCTTTGGGATGATGACACTTTCTTTGGGGCTTTGTCATTCACAAATAGCCCCTCTGTGACGGATACCTGGCAGAATGACAAACCCCAGTGTTGTCATTAGAAAGTAACATTTGTCTAATGTTACAATTTAATCTTTTTACAATCAGGCTATGATTGCTGATTGTTATCTTTTCTTGTTAGCATTTCATTATATATAAATGTATCAATGCTACCAATGTTGATAACTTTATTTACATATGTTTTCTATTATTGTTTGTGTCTTTTTTGCTTTTCCTCTGGTTCCTCTATTTGCTTTTATGTCTTATGTGAGCTTTGTGTTCCATATTGGAGTTTTTCGTCTGTGTGTGTAATTTAGTTTGTGAATAATATTTTATTTTTATCAATTATGTTTTGCTCTTCTGATTAGAGTATATGGTTTTATAATGGGTATGTGTGTTCCATCAGTGAAAAAACACAGCTAAAACGTGTGGCTCACACAGACGTCAAATGTCCCTAAGGCCGGAGTCACACTACTGTATAACACGGCCGTGTGCTATGTGATAAAACATAGAACTCCGATTATTTTCTCATGCTGATTTCGCAAAAGAGAACAATCTGAGAGTGGCAGCGAGACTCGGCTCACTCGCACCCATGCAAGTCTATGACTAAACATCGGACCGCACTCAGATGTCACCCTAGTGCAGGCTGATATACACCGAGTCAGGCCATGGAGGAGATGGAGAAATTACTTTCTCTGTCTTCTCTCACCTGTGGCGAGAGTCGCAGCACAGAGCACTGACACTCGCCTCCCGCTCGCAGCAGAGTTGGAATTGGGGTTCATTAGCATATGGCATCTGATGCTCTTGCATCAGCGTGATTCCAGCCTAACGCTCAATGATTTGTGCTGCAAGCCTCTCCATTCTAATTCACTACCAAAACGTTGCTGTCATTTTTTCTGAAGTAGTAATACTGGACTTGTAGATAACATGCTCCCTATTTCCGAACATAAGAAAAAACACTAACTGTTGAGAAAATAGACTTTGTTCCAATTAACCAATCATTATAAAATAAAAAATGCCTAATTTTTAGATAAATAACTTTGTAGAATAAGAGGAGGCAGCTAAGCATCTTATGTTCTTTGGGTGATGTCCTGGAACAGGAGGGGGTGATATTAGACACAGCGTTTTTCAGAGTATTACTTCATATGAATGTGGTCTGATTGTGTATAAAATATGAAACAAGTTGCTGATTGCATTGAGTTCTATTATGTGAACTATATACTCCACTCAGACAATATATGGGTAAGAATTGTGTTGAGTGAGCAGAGTCTGACAAAGAAGGCTGGTGTTATACAAGGGGGTATCTAGAGTTGCAGGAATAGAAAAAAATGGCTTTGATTACAGATCTGGAATAGACAGGAATAGGCATGTCTATGCATTAGTAGTTATGCACATTTTAATTTTTGTATTACTGATCTATCTATTCTATTATTTCTAAACACTGTTTTTCGGTGATTACTTTGTATCTCCGTTCATACTGCACCCACACACACAAATGATACACCATTTGAAAGGTAAACTTGCCCCCTTCAGCAAGAAAATAGCTAAACAAACCACACATCCACGATTTGATCACAAAATACAGTTTAAACATTAATTTTCATAAACCTGCAGTAAGAAAAAATGACCTGCAGGTGGCACCACACTACCCCAAAGCACACTACCACAAAGCTGCTTACAGGCATCACAAACAAATCCAAACATTTGCCTTGGGGGCTTTCCAGCTTGCCAAACTGCTTGCCCAGCCTATTTCAGCCAAATTGGAGGATTGCACACTTCACTGCAGAAGAATCACATATGCAAACACATATGTAAACATACACTGCCTATTGAATTGTACACTTGCTCCGTTCATACTCCACCCACACAAACAAATGATACACGATTTGAAAGGTCACATGAAATGCAGGTGGCAGCACACTACCCCAAAGCCCACTACCACAAAGCTGCTTACAGACATCACAAACAAATCCAAACATTTGCCTTGGGGGCTTTCCAGCTTGCCGAACTGCTTGCCCAGCCTATTTTAGCCAAATTGGTGGATTGCACACTTCACTGCAGGTGAGGCACATACGCAAACACATTTGTAAACACGCACTGCCTATTGAGTTGCACACTTGCTCCGTTCATACTCCACCCACACAAACAAATGATACACCAATTAAAATGTCAAATTACCTACAGGTGGCAGCACACTAGCCCAAAGCACACTACCACAAAGCTGCTTACAGCCATCACAAACAAATCCAAACATTTGCCTTGGGGTTTTTTCAGCTTGCTCAAGTGCTTGCCCAGCCTATTTCAGGCACATTGGAGGATTGCACAATTCACTGCAGGTGAGTCACATATGCAAACACATTTGTAAACATGCACTGCTTTTTCGCTGATTACTTCGCCCCACACACACAAATGATACAAAATTTGAAAGGTAAACTTGCTCCCTTCAGCACGAAAAGAGCCAAACAAACCACACATTCACGATTTTATCACTAAAGACAGTTTAAACATTTATTTTCATAAACCTACAGAAAGACACAATGACCTGCAGGTGGCACCTCAACCGGAAGAAATTTTTTGGCCTTTACTTATCAAACCAATTTATTATATTGCCAAGCTACATATACAAATACCTGTCTGTGTTCATCATCTCATGAAATACATTTACATTTGACTAGCTTACTTTTTCTTAAATTGCCTGCACCCCCAACTACCAATGTGTGAAAATTTAGCACGGGCCAAGCTAGTAATACATATAGCTAATAGATTACCTGGGATTGGTAGAAATTAAACCTACAGGAGGATCTCACACAACTCTGTTGATCCCTGCTGGGCTCTGCTAATTTTCCTACAGTGGTAACAAGCCATACATTCATGAGACTTTAACAGCCAATCACTGGCCTCACCATTCTTGTGCAGTGCATGCTAGCATCACTGCTAAGGCCATGGATTGGCTGTTGCAGTCATGTGGACATATTGCAGATCACCACTGCAGAAAAATCAATAGAGGTTAGTGGAGGCCAGCAGAGCAATGGCCCTGGATCATCAGGCAATTATTCAGATGACATAAAAATGTCTACTTACATATGCCTTGGCCGGTCCTGTGTTGGTTTCCGATTGATGCTGAATGACCATAAGACACATTAATAATTAAAAACCAATAGAGCAAGGCTTGACACCTCAATGTTTATACTGTAGAGGACGCAATCACCAGCTGGCAAGGGGGGTAATCACTCACAAGTGTATCAAAGAGTGGCTCCTGCTACATTTACAATCAGCGCCTACATCAGGAATGTACAGTGTGACGTGAGTGGAGCCAAGCGGGGGATGGGATAGAGGGTAAGGTGGCCATCTCATCCAAACTCACTCCACTGTGCCCTGTACTAAGCAGTGTACCGAGAGCAGCTCCCACTAAATTAATCTGCGTTTTTGGATCACCTACTCCTGTCTCACCAATCTGTGGCTGGTGGCGCAACACACAAAGGGACCTTCACATTGGTTTGTCCTGGGTATTATTATACAGACGGCAATCGTCCTGGGACAAGAACTCTGCCTTTAAGGGAATGCATTTTCTATTACAGTCACCATCCTGGGACAGGCTATTAGTTTTATCATACTTCCTTCTGTTCGCTCCCTTTTTTCAAATCCCAGACAACCCCTTTAATCTCACATCAAATACCCAACATCTCAATTTAAAAAAAAAAAAGGCTAGAAAAGAGTGTTCAATGTCAACTACACTATGTAAAATTCTGTATCAGACAGGGATGCCATCTGGGGGTCTGTGCTATTTTGTTGTATGAAGAGAAAATAGCCCCCATTTGTTCAGCAACATCCATTGTTTTGTGCTCCCGGATGAGTCTAATTAATGCACACTGCGCTTGAGTGGAAGCCATAAAATCATACAAACTAATAGCGATTAAGCTCTCCAATGCATATACGCATATAAAATTTGGTAAGATGTACGTACTTCATTGCTTAAACATAGGTGTACTTCTCACACACCGATGATAGGGATGAGCATGTGTGTATTAATAATTAGCCCATTTATATCTGTATCTAGAACACTTTGGCGTTGGTGTTGGTAGTGTACTCAGTAAATGAATTATTTGTAGTAATAATCTGTTGGTCAATTCTGCATGCTCTGGAAGTTCTAGAAATTCCAGATGTGATGTAATTTGAACCTGGGTAAAACTTAGAATCATTTACCGGATTATCAGGTACTTGTTTGGTTTTCAAAAGCTTCTGAATTGAAATTACAGAGCAGCTGCTCACGGGTCAACACAATCGCTCATGTCATGATGATGCTGTGGTTTAGGTATGCACATATTATGGGTATGCATGTATGCCCATGATGTTTGCAAAAATCTATGAATGCTAGTTTATAAGAATATTAGTGCTCCTATCATACTCTGTGGTATGAATACCAGCAGAACACATACATACTGCATCATGACTTATGCAATTCATATAAAAAAGGAACAGTATAGCAATGAAAGGCGATGTAGGAGGGAGCCATATGTAGCAGAGAGGATGCATTACAAAAAAAAATCCTGTTTAAAAGGTATTAGCAAAAACATTGTTACAAAAGATAACAGTAACTCATGTGCATCATTTTCAACTTTTGCTTTAAAAATGGATGTATAAATGAATTGCATAATTCCTTACAGAGGACTTGGCAGCTCTCCTGACCTATATGTTTTAGTAAATCACTGTATTCGCTAAAAGAATACCAGTCTAGAGCATCGGTTTCCCCTACAGACCGCTACTGGTCCAATCAGTGATGACAGTATCAGACTGTGCATAAATACTGTCTGACCTTTTAACAAGGAGAACGATACCACCCAGTTACCAATGCATGCATGTTATTCAGGAGGAATAACAGAGGAATGGCACTTCACAAAGTTCTGAGAAAAAGAGATGCTTAAAAATTGTTATTCCTTGGAGAATTCAACTTTTTAACAAACAAGAAGAAGAAAATCCAGCACCAACAACATGAAAAGTATGGGTCTGATTTCCAAACTAACAGGATCCGAGTGCTCAAGAAGAATTAGTTCATAATACGAATAAAGTGTAGAAAAGGTGGCCTTCACCAGCCCTTTAAAAATCCAAACGTTTTATTCAGACATCACCATAAAAACTGGTTACAGGAACAAATGTGGTACAATGGACGGATGTTTCAAGCCCATCTACCTATACCTATTGAGCTTCAACAGGTCCTGGAATTCAACTTTTTAAATTACACAGACATGTCAGGAGTGGAGATATATCCAGTTAAAAAGAGTGATCTGCGTTGGAAAAACCCTCTTTCACACAAGCGTATTACGTCCATAATACAGATTCACAATACGCGACTATGATAGAATGCGATGCATCTATATTTGGTCACTTTTTGATCAGTATTTGCACTCATTGCAATTTTTTTTCTACTGGGCCAAAATGGATTCTTTTTGCCCAATAGAAATTGATTGCAATGAATACAAATAATGAGTGAATACAGATGCAATAATGATGCATCTTGTTCCATTGTGCGAACCTGTATTATGGATGTACAATGATATGCTGCAGTGAAAGAGACCAAAGGTTTTCTACAATAGTGGACTCCTATAAAGAAGATACAACTCCACTCCCAATATGTTCCGTTTTATTAAAGGGATTGTCAGCACAAAAGGACTGTTCAAACCAAGTAGAGGCCTTTGGTGTACTGTGGTGTAGCCAAATATTTGAGTGCACCTTCCCACCTGCTTGTTTTCTCTCCATTTCCACTCCTCCTCCTCCTCTTCTTTAATTGACAGCTCAGGTTTCATAGCGCCAGAGAAGAGCGTCCATAGGTGGAAACCAAACAGGTGCGAAGGTGCACTGAATTGTTTGGCCACGCCGCAGTGCACCAAGAGCCTGTACTTGGTTTGAACAGTCCTTGTGTGTGGAGAAAGTCCCTTTAAGTATACCTATAAGTAAAAATGGATAATAAAAAAAATACCAAGCTGCGTTTCTGAGAAAAACAAAACACAGAAGTAAAAAAAACAAACGTGAAACAAAACCCTCCTTGTGTCACACGTCTCCATTTTCTAAGGAACATTTGTGGGGGACTCAGGCACAAATCGGAGAAAAGTAGAGGGGGATCAGGCTTATTGTTTTTATTTATAAACCCTACTGGGCGGCTATTAAACAAAAGTGGCGTCTGCACCTTGGAAGGAGACAATTCCAATAATTTCAATAGAGTAAGAAGTTGTTATTGAAGCAATTATCCAATGCATCGCTGCTGAGCAAGTCTTTTTTAATTAGCCTCCCAGCCAAACTCTTCTAAAGTCAAGTGCCCAAACGATAAATTAGCTTCATTCTAACAAAGCTACTGTAGAGTATTCACAGTATGCAGCGTGTGAACCATGCCTACAGCTATCCCTTCTTGTTAGGAAATCAATAAGCTAGTCTAAAGAAAACGGGAGCTATTACAGTGAGCAGAATTATCTGCATCATTATCAGATACTTCATTGCAATGAGGACGAATAAAAGGTTATCGTAAAGATGTGGCAGAAAGCATCATATCTAGCAGAAAACAGCTCATTCACACTATACTGAATGCTAGATCTTAATGATTCACAATAGAGAAAGAGGACATGTAGGAGGGGATAGCACGGAAAACTGAAGAAAGAGCCCATCTGTAGCTGGATACATGATGTAATAAAACTCGGCATTCAAAACATGTTTTCACCAAGCATGGAAAAAACAAATGAAGCCATACATGTTCAAGAACTAGCTATCTTTATACTGCAATATGACCTGCAAATGATAGATTCTACAGTTACTCCAGTATGGATGGAAGCTCCAGCGTCCTGAGTGTGCACTTGAGTGGGCCTACCCCTGCAAGAACAACATACTTATAGGTAACTCGTTGTATTACATTAACATAATATAATGATGACTGGAGCCCACCAGAAGCTTATTTCTCATGAGAATGGACTGGGACTGCTGAATTCTAGCCTGCTTGATCATGCATTCCCTAACAAGTGCTATCAGGAGAAAGTCTGGAAACCCCATAGATGGTTGGTCCCACTGAAAATTGGCAGATTCAGATGACATTTGCCAAAATTGTACGGCCAACTTAACATATCCAATGCGTGCATTAAATGCAGAGATACTGATAAAAAATATAAATTAACAGGAGCAAAAAAAAAAAGAAGCAATATAAAACTGGCATTTTCAAGATATACCAGACCACGCAGGAAAACCTCAGCATATGGTATGTTATTACGCTCATTTATATGCACATATAGAGACAGCTGCTCAGAAAAAAGATAAAATGCAGAGAACGAACCTTACACATCCACTCCAGCTGTATCACACAATAAAGAAAATGCCAAATCTAGAGTGGAAAGAAGCCAAAAAACTCAAGTTAGGTACATTTGCAACAGTAATACAGTGTTTGCTGTTTTTATTGTGTGCCTTTATTTTTGTAATCCTGCTTAACCACTACTTGACATTTGCCCTACATTTATGTCACGTGAGATATGGATTGGGTTCAAGAGCGGAGCTCCAATAATTCCAATTTAAAGGGAACCTGTCACTAAGAAAATGCTGTCCAATCTGCAAGCACCATGATATAGTTACGGGGCAGCGCCTGCGTGGGTCCAGTCACCGCTCTGAAGATAGAAAGCAGCGCCTGTAACTGCTCACCCTGCCCTGACTGACAGCTGGCCCCAACATTGGGCAGGTCAGTAACTTTCACCCTATAAATTAGGGATGCACAACATTCTCTGGTCCAAAAATCACAAACTGAGATTGAAACTTTACATGATCACTTGAGTACAACCTATCGTGTCCAATCCAAGGTCTGAGTGGGCAGTGCATGATATATGGATTCAAAGAACACTTCAGAGAGAATATCAATAATGTACTGCACCTGCACAAGATATAACTTAATAATAATAATTTCACTTGTCATAAGTGACAACTTTGGCTGAACTGCTGCTTTAAATAATACACACAACCACTTTGCCCAACATGTGCCAACTACATCGTGCACACTTGCCACACACTTGGGGCTCCTCCTACATTGCATTTTGCATCTTTTATTTTACTTGGAAGAATCATGGAAGATGCAGTCCGTGGGAACTCACATGCAGCTTCCGATGCCTGCATGGTTACATTTTATCACTGGAGTGAAGAGGGACTGCCCTCTATTTTTAGTTCTGTATCAGAAAAATGTGGCTGACCTTTGACAAACACAGTTTTGCAAACCATCAGGACAACCATAAGAATGTTGGCTGTCTGGTGGTTGAAGCCACAAGAATGGCACTAAGGGCACCAGACAGTACTCCCCAGTTATACATGCATTGGCCACGAACATTGGACCATGTTCAAGTTAGTCTATCATGTTATATGTGTTGTTAATAAAATGTTATGTTGCTCGTAACAGCAGCCCTGACGCTCACTTTCAAAGTCTAATCAGACATTAACATTATTCCCAATGAGTAAGGACAAGTCTTGGTTCCAGCCTCATACTCAAAAAAAATAAATAAATAAAAGTAAATTGACAGTGTTCCCCACAAGGGAATTGCTCAGGAACTACACAATTGTTTAATCAGTGCAGTATTTGTAGGATTTAATGTCTGCAACATGTTTAATGAAAAAAGACAAAAAGACTTCCGAAACGCACAATTAGACACTTCAGCATAGTGTTGCTCTATATATAAACTGTACATATACCATACATATTTGTGTATAAGCAGAGTTTTTCAGCACTTTTTTTGTGCTGAAAACGCCCCCTCGGCTTATACACGACTCACTGTCCCAGAAGCCGGCGGTGGAGCGGCGGTCACAGGAGGCAGGAGACGGCTGCGGCTGTAACTGTGCCCGCTGCTAAAGAGAAATGAATATTCACTGCACTGGCAATGAATATTCATTTCTCTTTATTGCGCGCACAGTTACAGCTGCAGCCGCCAGCTTCCAGCAGCTGTAATAAAAAAAAAAACCTCCTACTTACCTTCCCTGTGCGCCCTCACAGCATCTTGTTCCGGCTTCCAGCAGCACCTGTGGCCAGGCGATCACGTGTCCACGCTGAGTGGAGAGAGGTGAAAATTCATTACCTTAATGAGCGGTGACACATGATCACTCGACCACAGGAGCTGCTGGAAGCTAGAACAAGATGCTGCGAGGGCGCGCGGGAAAAGCAAGTAGGAGGTTTTTTTTTAATACTTTTCTCATGGGGAGCCATATATACAAGGATAGGGATGAGGAACCATGCACACAGGGATAGGGATGAGGAGCCATGCAGACAAGGACAGGGATAAGGAGCCATGCATACAAGAACAGGGATGAGGAGCCATGCATACAAGGACAGGGATGAGGAACCATGTATACAAGGATAGGGATGAGGGACAATATGTACCCGGCTTACACTTGAGTCATCACATTTTCCCAATTTTTCGTGGCAAAATTAGGTATCTCGGCTCATACTCGGGTCGACTT